>CAUYRT010065686.1:0-32801 GCA_963574885.1 Lepilemur ruficaudatus
GCTTAGAAAACCCGCTCCCGCAGTTTCCAGTCAGAACACGCTGGAAAGCAGCTCAGTGTCCGCACGTGCGCAAGCGCCAGCGTTTGCTGAGTTTCTCAGCCAGGTGTGCAGCGTCTATGCAGGAGGCTCTCCAGGTTCCCCTTTCTTCTCCAGCTGCACGTGCAGGGCGGGGATCTGACCTGCCCGGGTCTGAGACTCTGTCCGTCTTCTCCCAGCCCAGAGGGAGGCTGAGCTCCCACGTCCTGCAGGGGCTGCGGAGCCAGAGCCCAAGAACAGAGGCCTGCACGAGAGGTAATTTTGCCCAAAGACCCCGGATTCCACCCGCCCGCAGCCCCCTCGCTGCTCCTCACACCCCGTGTCCCCCCCAGGTCCAGCCCAGCTGCCGATGTCCAGGAAGAAAACCTCTGTGAGAGGAGGGGGCTCTGGGGGGGACGGGGGCCCTGATGGTTCAGTGGCAGTTGGGGGGGGCAGGCTGGGAAGGGTCCGGGGCTCAAGGGAGATGGTCTGAACCCACACTGGGGGCCTCGGGGACATCACAGCCACTCCCTGGCTCCCATGGCCCCATCTGGGACCAGGGCAGGGGCTGGTGGGACTGAGAGATCCCAGGGGGTCCTGCCAGGGGACGAACCCCTCATTCTGCCCCAGCAGATGCTGCCGTGAAGGACACACAGCCTGAGGACAAGGTGGAGCTGGACAGTCGGGTGAGACACCTGCCTCTGTCCAGGGCACCAAAGGCCTCCTGTTGCCACATTTAACCCAGCTGACCCCCCGCCCTCCCTTCACTGGGCTCTCAGCATCGTCCCACAGTGGACCCTCCCTCCTGCCTGTGTGATCTCACTCCCCCTGGCTTCCTGCCACCTCGTGGGCCCCTCCTTCCTGGCCCCTTTCCGGCTCCTCATCCTCTGTCTGACCGTCTGGTGTCAGATGCTCCCCCAGGCCTCAGCGGCTACATGAATCAATGCAGCACCCAGTCCCCAGGTGCCCCTTCATTCATTTACCCAACAGTGTTCCCAGGCGGCTCACTCCTGCCCGGGCTGCAGGCAAGACCTGCAGACGCAGCAGGGAGCAAAGCTGCCCCAGGCTCCCTGTGCTCCCCTGGGGGCGAGAGACAATGTGCACATCAATGCAGTAGCCAGGGGTGCAACGGGCTGTTAGGGAACTTATAGCGGAGGGCAGGACAGAGTGTGTGGGGGCAGGGGGGCCACTCTGAGGTATGAGGGGAGGGCTGTGTGATCAGGTGTCCTTTGAGAAGAAGCCTGAGTGCAGAGGATCGTAGGAACATCTAGTGGATGAGCAGCTGCAGCAGAGGAAACAGCCAGTGCAAAGGCCCTGAGGCAGCAGCCTGCTCTGTCAGGACACCGGCTTGTGGCTGGAGCCAAAGGAGCGAGGTCCAGAGTGTAAGGACAAGAGGTCAGCACTGCAGGGAGGGAGCAGCCAGGCCCTCCAAGGACTTAGGAAGTCCCTGGAGATTCCATCAGGAAAGTGACATAGTTGGATCACCCTGACAACAGTGTGAAAATGTAACTGCAGGAGATTGAGTGGAATCAAGGAGACCCAGTCACTGTCTCTCTCCAGCAGAGCCCACATGACAAAGACCCCCAGAGAGTGACACATGCCCAGGTGAACCACTCCAGACTCAGGCGGGGAGTGGCCTCCCCTCCTTCCCCACTGTCCGGGGAATTCCTGGATATGAAGGACAGACAGAAGGAAGGGGACAGGCAGATGGACAGTCAGGTGGGTTTTCCCTCCCCAGAACACCAGGCCTCCCCCGACCCCTACCACGTACCTTCCCTCTCACTCTCTCCCATTGTAGGCTGCCGCATCTAAAGACCCCCAGGACGTGACCTATGCCCAGCTGCACAGCTTGACCCTCAGACGGGAGACAACTGCTCCTCCTTTGTCCCAGGAGGGAGACTCTCCAGCTGAGCCCAGTGTGTATGCTGCACTGGCCATCCACTAGCCCAGGAGGGACCCAGACCCCACACTGCACGGAGGGAGACTCAGGGGCCCTGCAAAGCACAGGAGCTGCCCCCAGGGGACGCTAACCAGTGAACCCCAACCTGGACCCCTGACGAAGACCACCAGGAGGTTCTGGGAACTTTTGAGAGTCACCTGATTCTGCGGAGGTAACCAACATCCCTACATTTTGGAAATAAAGCAACAGACTTCTCAATAATCATGAGTTAAATGAGAAAACAAAACAGCAGTGAAAGAATGTTTTAAATTGGATGATAATGTCGCTATTACCCATCAAACCTACGCAATGGAAAAATTAAGAACAATGTATGAATATATTTTAAAAAGCCTTAAAAAAATGACCATGTCAAGAGTTTAGAAAAATAACAAATTATTTCAAATGAAGGTAGAGGGAAGGAAATAATGAGTAACTACTAATGAAGACAAAAAGTAGAGGAAAGTCATTAAGCCAAAAAAAGTTCATTTTTGAAAGTGTTAATTAAATTTATAACTCCTAGCCACAAATGACCAAGAAAAAGAGAGCGAGCACACATTTCCATATAGGCATGGAATAGGGGGCAGCACTACAGACCCTACACACATTTTAAAAAGATAACAGAACATGAGGAACAATTTCATACCAATATATTAGAAAATATAGATAAAATGGACAATTTACTAAATGAACATGAAATAGAAAATGTTAAAAACTAAAAAATAAAATAAAAGCCATTCTAACAAGAGTGAGGTGATATCTCATTTGCGTTTCCCTGATGATTGGTGGTGTTGAGCATTCTTCCATGTTTGTTGGCTATTTGTCTATCTTCTTTCTAAAAACTTCTGTTCATGTCTTTTGCCCACTTTTTAACAGGGTTGCTAATTTTTTTCTTGCTGATTTGAGTTCTTTGTAGACCATTATCCTAAGTGAAGTATCTCAAGAAGGGAAAAACAAACACCACACGTTCTCTCTAATAAATTGGAACTGACCGGTGGGCACACAAATACACAGAGGAAAGTAAAAGTCATTGGAAATCAAGGGGGTGGGAGGGATGGAAGGGAAGGGCAAAAGCCCATCTAACAGGTACAATGAACACTATTCAGGTGACGGGCACACTCATAGCCCTGACTCAAGCCATGTATCAAAATATATTCACACCTAATGGGCGCAATGTGCATCATATGGGGGATGGACACACTTGAAGTTCTGACTTGGGTGGGGCAAAGGAAATATATGTAACCTTAACATTTGTACCCCTGTAATATGCTGCAATAAAAAAAAAATTTAAATCTCTACTCCCTTCATATTTTGAAATAAATATAAATAAATAAAAAGAATAAATAGAAAATATGAATCATGTTACATATATTAAATGCATTGACTCTGTAATCAAACATTTTTCCACAACATAAACCCCAGTTCAGGAAGCTCTGTTGGTTATTTCTTCCAAACACTTAGGCACTTGCGAAACACCCACACACACCCATCCCCCCCACACACACATTTACAAAAACTTTCTCTGAGAATAGAAAAAGAGGAAATATACCCCAACACATTTTATCAAGTCAGAAAAAAATTGATATTAAAGCCTGACACAAAAATGAGACAGTCACAGGAAGATCTCTCAGATGAACTTAGATGTAAATCTTTTTTTTTTTTTTTTTTTGAAACAGAGTCTCAATCTGTTGCCCTGGCTAGAGTGCCGTGGTGTCAGCCTAGCTCACAGCAACCTCAAACTCCTGGGCTCAAGTGATCCTTCTGCCTCAGCCTCCCAGTAGCTGGGACTACAGGCATGTGCCACCATGCCTGGCTAATTTTTTCTATATATTTTTTGTCAGCCAATTAATTTCTATTTTTAGTAGAGATGAGGTCTCGCTCTTGCTCAGGCTGGTTTCGAACTCCTGACCTTCAGCGATCCGCTCACCTCAGCCTCCCTGAGAGCTAGGATTACAGGCGTGAGCCACTGCGCCCGGCCAGATGTAAATCTTTATAAACAAGTATTCACAAACAAGATTCAGCAACATACAAAAAGGACAGTACATCACCACCACAGTGGTTTGTTGTTTTACTGATGACAAAAGTAGCCCAAAATTCAAATCAATCAATATAATTCAGTACATGAATAGAATACATAAAAATTATCATCTCACTAGAGGTAGACAAAGCTTTTGATCAAATATACCAATAATTCATAATGAAAATAAAACTCATCATAAAGGAAAGAGCATTTTGTATAATACACAGAAGTATATTTAAAAATCTACACCAGAGGCCGGCGCGGTTGCTCACACCTGTAATCCTAGCACTCTGGGAGGCCGAGGCGGGTGTATCGTTTGAGCTCAGGGGTTCGAGACCAGCCTGAGCAAGAGCGAGACCCCGTCTCTACTAAAAATATAAAGAAATTAGTTGGACAACTAAAATATATATAGAAAAAATTAGCTGGGCATGGTGGTGGATGCCTGTAGTCCCAGGTACTCAGGAGGCTGAGGCAGGAGGATCGCTTGAGCCCAGGAGTTTGAGGTTGCTGTGAGCTAGGCTGACACCACAGCACTCTGGCCCAGGGCAAGAGAGTGAGACTCTGTCTCAAAAAAAAAAAAAAAAAAAAACTACACCAGACATCATTTTTAAAGGTCAGACCCTGGAGTCTTTCCCCCATCACTGGGAATGACCCAAGTGTGTTGCCTGTGACAACTTCTTACTCAACAGGGCACTGGAGGTATCAACCAATTAAACAAAAGTAATAAGCACTGAAATGGATGAGAATAATATTATATTGCTCCCAGATTACAAAATTATATGCACAGAAAATCTAAAATAATATAAAGATGTTTTACTTGAATTAAAGAGGAATTTTCCAATATCACTGGGATACAGTAAATATATAAAAATCAACTGCATTTCAGACTTCAGGTTTTGGACCACAATGAAATAGATAGATGTCTCCCAATTCTTGATTTTAGCCCAGTGAGACTGATTTTGGACTTCTCACCTCCAGAATTGCAAGATAATAAACTCGTGTGGGTTTTTTATTTATTTGTTTTTTTAGAGATGGGGTCTCCCTATGTTGCCCAGACTGGAGTGCAGTGGCTATTCACAGGCACAAGTTATAGTTCACTATAGCCTGGAACTCCTGGGCTCAAGCAATCTTCCTCCCTCTACCTCCTGATCAGCTGGGACTATAGGTGCACACCACTGTGCCCAGCTTCTGTTGTTTTAAGCCACTAAATTTGTGGTAACGTGTCACAGCAGCAATAAGAAACTTAAAAAGTCACTTTAAAAACATTTCTTTTTTCTTTGAGACAAAGTCTTGTTTTGTCAACCGGGCTAGAGTGCAGTGGTGTCATCATAGCTCACTGCAACCTCAAACTCCTGGGCTCAAGCGATCCTCCTGCCTCAGCCTCCTGAGTAGCTGGGACTACAGGCATGTGCCACTGCGGCTGGTTAATTTTTCTATTTTTAGTCAAGACAAGCTCTCACTCTTGCTCAGGCTGGTCTCGAACTCCTGACGTGAAGAAATCCTCCTGCCTTGGCCTCCCAGAGTGCTAGGATTACAGACACAAACCACTGCACCTGGCCTAAAGAACAGTTTTTGTCAGATTCTTGGTGGACAGATTTTTCCCTTTAGCAATGTACACATGCCATCGCACTACCTCCTGATGAATCTGTGTTAATCTTACCAAGGATCCCTGGTACAAATCACTCCTCTCTTGCTTTCAAAAGTCTTTGTCCTTGGCTTTTGACAATTTGACAACAACGTCTCAGTGTGGATATCTTTGGGTTTATCCTGCCTGAAGTTCATTAGGAACCTTGGATGTGCAGATTCATGTCTTGCATTAACTTCGGGATGACTGTCTTTACAAATTAGCTCTGTATTATTATTTTATGTCTTCAGTGCTTAGCCAAGTTATTTAGAGCTGAGCTTTAGCTTTCCCTTCCTATTTCACAGGGCCTGAAGGCTAGAGGTGAAAAGTTAGGGTCTTTTCTGAGCATGAGTCCTACCCTTGACATACACATGGTTTTCTCAATTCCCTGGAATATGCAAAAGCTTTTTAAGATCTTATTTCCAGCTGGTGCAGTGGCTCACGCCTGTAATCCTAGCACTCTGGGAGGCCATGGCGGGAGGATCACTTGAGGTCAGGAGTTCGAGACCAGCCTGAGCAAGAGTGAGACCCCATCTCTACCAAAAGTAGAAAACTTAGCCTGGCATGGTTGTGTGTGCCTGTAGTCCCAGCTAGTTGGGAGGCTGAGGCAGGAGGATCTGTTGGGCTCAGGAGTTTGAGGTTGCTCTGAGCAATGATAATGCCCCTGCCCTCCAGCCTGGGCAACAGAGCAAGAACCTGTCTCCAGCTAACTAACTAACTGGCTAAGTAAATAATTTTTTTTTTTTTTTTGGAGACACAGTCTCACTCTGTTGCCCAGGCTAGAGTGCCGTGGCATCACCCTAGCTCACAGCAACCTCAAACTCCTGGGCTCAAGCAATCCTTCTGCCTCAGCCTCCCGAGCAGCTGGGACTACAGGCATGTGCCACCATGCCCGGCTAATTTTTTCTGCATATTTTTAGTTGGCCAATTCATTTCTATTTTTTTAGTAGAGACGGGGTCTTACTCTTGCTCAGGCTGGTTTTGAACTCCTGATCTTGAACAATCTACCCGCCTCAGCCTCCCAGAGTACTAGGATTACAGGCGTGAGCCACCGCGCCTGGCCAAAATAATTTTTTAAAAAAATTTTAAACACTATTTCCCATATATCTCCTTACCCAAGTTCTTCCTTCCCAAGATTCTCGATCTATCTATTGCTTGTCTCAAGTGGTGTCTCTTGTTCCAAAGCTACTAAATCCCAATAGCTGTGCCTTTAAATACTTTTGGTTAGACACTCCCAGAAGCTACTGCAGTCTTGGGAATGCTATGAGTCAGGCAAAACAAAATTAAGCCTTTGCACCAGTCACTAAGAGAGCTTTCCAGACAGGTCGAGACTCACAACCACAGTTCTTTGAGAATAAGGTCCATATTGCTCCCTCTGGCACTAGCAAATCTGCCCCAGAAGTTTCAGCTGCTGTCCACACAGCTGCTGATCTGTGGTTTGGGGGATGGCAGGCGAGCTATTTAAAATGACCAGCTGCTTGCTCTCTTACCAAAAGCAGCAGCTTCTTTCTGTACCAAACCTTCTTCTGGTTGTGTGTGTTTTTTCTTTTCTTTTTTTTTTTTTTTTTTTTTGACTAGATTCCAGAGTCCTTCAAAAGTTGTTGATTCTGACAGTTTTTGCCAGCTCATTCATTCCTTCTGGGGAGGGACAGAGCCGCATCTGCCATTTTCCGTGACGTACCCCCGCCCCTCCCCCACTCTGTTTCATCTCCTCTCTGGTTAGGTTTTGACTAAAAGTTCCAACTTCCTTTCCAAGGGATGTATTTCCAGTATCAGTTCATATGGTGTTATTTTCTTATTTGTCTTATTTCATTTCTAGAAAACCTGCAGACATTGTATCTGATTACTGCCAGTTCATCATCCTCTCATTTGCCTCTTCTTAAAACTCATAATAGGTGTATTTTAGTACCTGATTATTCTATGCTCCATGTCCCTAGTTTTATCCATTATGGTACCTATTTTTATGATGGTCTTTGCTACACTCTGAGGTATTTCCTAAATTTCATTTTCCAATTCCGTGATTTTCTCATCAGTTATCTCTCATCTATTATGAAATGCGTTTTCCAGTCTTTTCATTCAATTACTCTCTGTAAAATTTCCATAACACTTACCTTTTTTCTAAACAATTCCCCTTAAATCATAGATGCCACTCTCTCTGAGGATCTGAAGCATGCTTACTTTAAGTTTCTTTCCAATTTTCTTCATATCTATGCCTTAAGATTCCCAAATTCCCGTTGAGAATGATTGGGTCTAGTGTCTTTTTCACGGCACTGTTTGACCTCATACATAATGTCAATTTTTCCTTGAGGTAATCCTCCACAGAGCCTTTAACCTCTATTTTCCTGGTCATACAGTCCTGGGGGATCTTTCAAAATCCACAGAAAGGTGTCCTCTAGTCTCGCTCAGCCCTGGCTTCCCATGTATTATCCTTCCTCGAGTTCCAGGATTGTGTGAAACCAACTACGTGCCTCTCGGTGCGACACCAGTGATGATGGGCCCCCTCCGTTCACACTAGCGACAGGACCTAACTCCCTTGCAGTGAGGTCTCACTGTTCTCATAGGTTGATGGCTCCACAGCCAACTATTTCCAGTCCTGACCTCTCCCCAGCACCAGATTCACTCCAGCCACCCATGCAGCAGCTGTCTGTGTCCACTTCACAGGCATTTCAATCTCACATCCTCCCTCCCTGACCCCCAAAATACGTTGACTTAAGGGGGAGAGTGGAATCACGGAGACCACCCTCTCAACTGTCTCTGTACAGCAGAGCCGGAAGGATGAAGACCCCCAGGGAGGGTGTCGTTCGGGCTCTTCCTCCCACTCTCCCCTCGCTCCAGGCTGCTGCATCTGAAGCTCCGGACATGAGCTACATCTAGCTGGACAGCTTGATCCTCAGATGGAAGACAACCGCACCCTCTTCCTCCCAAGTCAGGGGAGCCCCCATGAGTCCAGTGACTGCACTCCTCAGCCATCTTCTAACTTAGGACACCCAGACCCTCACTCCAAGGAATGTGATTGCAAGGACCCTGGAAGGCACTGGGGCTGTCCCATGGACCCTTGACCATCATTACCCCGGTGACACCTTAGGGGGACGGCTGACCACTTAGACCAAATAAGCTGCAATGGACTCAAGAGATTCCTCTGCAGGTTTCACAGTGATTTAGCAATGTCAAAGGACCTGGAGCTTTGTTCCTGCATTGAAGCTGGCATAGTTGTGTTGACCTCAATGCCCAATAGCCCTAGACAGGGACCCAAACAACTACAGCATGCAAAGTGGCTACAGTCTCTGAGGGGGTTGCTCAATCTCAAGTGTTTGTCACCTTCCTCAGAGACCAAGCCCTTCCTTCCCTGCCTGCAGCAACTTCTCAAGGCAGAAAAAAGGGAAGCCTGCCTCTCTTCTCACTATAGAAACTTTAAATGCAGGGGGGAGAGCAGAGTTTCTTAAACGTGCCTTCCCCTCGGTCACTAACCCATTTCCCACTTTACCAATTTCTTCATCTTTAAGACATAAAAATGGGAACTTATTTGCCCAACATCAACCACACCAGAACATGCTTTGAAATTCTCCCTAACAAAAATGAAAAACCTAACATAGTTCATCTTCACCAACAATCCCCAGAAGCTGGGCTGTTTCTCTTGCCACCCTTGCCACCTCTTGCCAAGATCAAAGTCAAAGGTCCCAACTTCCAGTTGCTACTTCCTCTACCTGGAAATGACTCCTTCTCATCCCCATATGCAAATGGCTGGCTTCTCAGGATTTCCATTTTTTCCCCTCAGTATTTCCCAAAAAGCTGTTAGTCTCCTCCCCTATAACGAAGTGGCTGGTAAAGATGTTTGTTTTAAGCCAGGCATAAGCCTATAATCCCAGCAACTGGGAGGCAAAAGGATGCCTTGAGCTCAGGAGTTCCAGGCTGCCATAAGCTATGACCATGCCACTGCACTCCAGCCTGGGCAAAATCCACCTCTTACAAAGAAAATGTTTTATAGTTACTGTAGCCCACCACCCTAAGAGGTCAAGGACCGCCATGGGGAGGCATTCCCAAGTATGTGGCAGGGCTAACTAACCAGGCCCTCCCTATACATCAGGCAACAGCCTAGCTGTAAGGTAGCTTTGTCTAGGACCCAGCCTGAGCCTCCTCCCAGAAGGCTGTTACGTTGAGAGCAGGAGAGAGCTGACCAGAGTCAGGGTAGGGGAAGAAACACACCAATAAGCACGAATTCCGAAGTGTTGATCTTATTTTATTATCTGACTGGAAAACTAGACAATCAACCAACGGAGGAGGGGATCGGTGGGCTTAATCCTCCTCCTCATCATCTCCGGCTCCAGCCCCACCCTGACCCTTCTTGGCATTCTTCCTCTTCACGCGGCCCGGGCGGCCACCGCCATACGGAGAGCGGAGGGAGAAGTCAATGTGCTTCTGGGAGTCCAGGCGGACAATGAAGGATGGGATGTTCACCACCTGCTTGCGAACCCTGGAAGAGGGAATGGCAGGTGAAGGGGATAAGCTGAAAAAGGACCCCAGCCCAAAAAAGGACACCACTCTCCTCCTGGTTGTCCCTTGCGGTTGACATGATTGGTGGTTGACACAGATTGGTGCTAGGGTTGTGGAGACACTGAAAGCAATGCCACAGGGGCACTCAGAGCCCTCCTGATTCTCTGGAACTCACATGTGGGGAGAGCTTTAGGGCATTATCTAATCCCCACATCATGCTTTTATTGAGTTTCTCATCCACATTTTAAACAAGAAAGAGAAATTCAACGTATCCCACACGAGACCAGAAAGCAATGCCATGGCAGTGTGTAAGCCCAAGATCTGCATTTCAGACACTCTGAACCCTGTGCTCCATTTATTACCACATATTTTTAGTCCATGTGCCAGCAGCCTGAGGCTAGGTCTACGAAACCATTTCACAGAAACCCGAGCAGGGCTCTTGCCCATGCTCTCAGGATTAGTGAAGGGCCAGGAAGAAATTCTGAATGCAAACATCTTGCCTGCTAACTGCACAGCGTCTTCCCCCAATGGTGCTCACTTTACAGAAGGGGCAAACCTACCCAAAGACCCATTTGCCCTGACTGGCCTTTTCCCTGCATCTGCATCACCTCAGCCAGCTGGATGCCTCCTGCAGCCCCTGGAACCCGACCATCAGGCCAGAACTGTAGTGCATTCACCAAGTTAACACCAACAACAAAGTGGAAGAATGCAACAGTGACAGGGCCTGGGATGGACTTTCCAAGCGAGCTCAGTGGACAGCTGAACCCACCCACCCAGTCTAGGCAGGCCCAGAGCTGTTACCTGTCCAGCTGCCCACATGCCTGGCAGAGGCCTTCACAAGGTGTACGGCTCAAGCCGCAGTGACCCTTGCGCTGGGCTATGGGGAGATGAGGCTGCCCCCAGCTCCCACATTGAGCTGTTTGCAGGGGTGAATCTGTACCCTCAAGGTGAGCTCACACCTGTCACCTCCGAGGGCTGTATAGGAGACAGGACAGCAGGCTTAGTGAGGGCAACTATCCGAGGGGATTGGGGGAGAAGATTTGGGGGCCACTAGAGGTGGTACCTGATATGGCGCTGGCGGATTAGCACACGGGCATGGTGGATGGACTTGGCCAGGCCCAGCTTAAAGACCTGGGTCTGCAGGCGCCTCTCTAGGAAGTCCTCGATCTTCAGGCCCAGGATGTAATCCAGCTTCATCTTGCCCTCGTCCAGCACTCCGATGCGGACAAGTCGCCGCAACAGGGCATTGCCTGTTAGAGTAGGAGGCGCACTGATTCAGAGTGTGACTGACTTCGGGCTTCTTGGGTTCAAATCCTGGCCCCACCTCTTAGTAGCTCCATGGTGGTGGGACTCAGGTAGCAAGTAAGGGCTAACTGATATAGTACTCAATGTACTGGTCACTGTGACTCAAGCAATCCTCAAAACCACCCTAAGACAGGTTACTATGGAAAACTGCCCTAGTAGCCTGCAGGTAGCCAAGGAGGGCTCACCCAAAAAAAGGAGTACAATATTCCTCATTCCATATTCTTAGCAGGAGTAAATGAGATATTCCCCTTACAAGGACTCAATCTGCAAAAGACTCGGTGCTGCCATTAAGCTACTATTACCATAACAAAGCACAGTGGTTAAAACACATCTGTTATCTGTAATAAAGGAATAATATCAGCACCTATCTTTTAGAGCTGAGAAATATCTAAGACTAGGCATGTTCCAGGTGAGTATGTGTCATTAATTTTACTATTCCATTTGTGAAAGTTTTCACTAAAAAAACATGGTGTGTGTATAATCTGGCAAAGCACTGCATAAATTATCAACCCATGTCAACTACCACCTTTCTTCCAAAACCAGGCTCAGGAGACCCTGCTACTTGCCCATGGTCTGTCTAAGGACATGGCTCCTGACCACTATTCTCGACTGTCCCTGGGATCCTGGGGCAAACCTCTTCTCCCAGGCTCATCCTGTGATCAGTAGGTGCTTTATCACCACATGGGCTTACAGGAAATTTGCTCCATGACAATGGGGTAAAAGCTTAAAAACTTTTTTTCTTAAAAAGGATTACTTTCACTTCTTAAAGTGTCTCCTACTAATTACAGCAAATTATAACTCAAGCAAGCTTCATAAACAACAACCCAACATTTATCAGGCACTTCTAATATTCCCAGCGCTGTTACCCTCCAAGCAAAGTATAAAAGAAAACTAGGTGACTTTGTGAAAACCCAAAGTCTTCCTAAGCAGACTCAAAATGGAGACACGTGCTGTATCCCTTTCCCAGCATCCTAAATCACAATACAGCTTTTTGTTCTGCTTTTAAAATGTTGAACATCAGATGATATTCAGATGTTAATACAAAAATATAGCCAAAAGGAAGTTAAAATGAGTTTGGGATCCTCTACCTGTTTGGATACTGCATGTCTTTTTGTCTTTATATCAGAACAGAAACTTGACAATTTTCTAAAGTTCAGTATCATTTAAGAGTCCTTTTGGCAAAATAAAGCCATTATAAAAAATGTATTTCACATTTACTACTAAAACATCTACCTCTCCTGGAAAAGAACAGGAAAAGATCAGCCACTTCAACACAGGCAAAACCTCATCGGCTATGATGATGGTAGCTTTCAGTTGCACACTGACAAACACTGAATGAACTGCCAGCCAAATGTTGGCTGCCGTTCAATCTGTCTTTTTTTTTCCTTCTTTTTTTGAGACAGAGTCTCACTCTCTTGCCCCAGCTAGAGTGCCGTGGCATCAGCCTAGCTCACAGCAACCTCAAACTCCTGGGAGCTCAAGCGATCCTTCTGCCTCAGCCTCCCAAGTAGCTGGGACTACAGGCATGTGCCACCATGCCCAGCTAATTTTTTCTGTATATTTTTAGTTGGCCAATTAATTTGTTTCTATTTTTAGTAGAGACGGGGTCTCGCTCTTGGTCAGGCTGGTTTCAAACTCCTGACCTTGAGCAATCTGTCCGCCTCGGCCTCCCAGAATGCTAGGATTACAGGCGTGAGCCACAGCGCCCGGCCCAATCTGTCTTTTTAACAGAGATACTAAGAGAACCTTCTTGCCCTTCACACACCTTAGTGGGAAAGGCTGGATCTGAATCAAGGCAGGGCTATCCCAAAGAGCAAACATCAAAGCAATGGTGCTGACAACATAAACTGTAGAGGCACACCTCTCAGGCTCCTCCTTCCTGTTCTTGACTAGATGGCTTCATTTACTAGAAAGCATACTACCTGAGGAACTGCATTCCCCTTGGCAACTTTCATATCTGCCCTGGAAAACCACAAATGACTCAAGACACCTCCCGCAGCTCATTTTCTCAAGACTGTATCACCTAAGACTGTGGACCTGAGCAAGTTTCATTCTGATTTTAGGTCTATGCTCAGCAAGTCCTCCCTAAAACCACAACCAGCTGTGGCCCACTTCCCACTATCCAATATCTGTGTCCATGGGCCGGGTGGGGGGGGATTCGAGAGCTTTCAAAAGACTTTAAAAGGGGTCTAGGACCTAAATAAACAAAAGGAATTAAAATGTCTAACATCTGTAAGCCTGGGACACATCGTGATAAATATGTGGTTAAACAAGCTCCAGGACTTTCTCACTCTCCTCATGGCTTAATATATCAGGGCTCAGGTGTTGAGGCAGCTCCTTCCTATATGCTTTTGTCGAAAACCGGAAAAAAATATACCAGTAATCTTAGTTGAAAATTTAGAGAAAAGCCAGACCTCTTGATTCCCAGACCCTCCTGCTTTTTACCCTAAATCATGGTTGTCTAAGTGCAGGTTAAAAAGCAGTGTCTCAAGATGTATTAACCTGTCACTCTTCTTGATCGCTTCTGTGCTCTGGAAAGCACTCCATTAACACCCCGTCTCAAGGTAGGAATTTAAGACCTTAAAAAAGGGACTCTGAAAAGATAATTAAGGAGGGGGTGAGAGGGATGAAAAATTACCCTATTTAGGTGATGGGTCCACCAAAAAGGCCAGACTTCACCATTGTACAACACATCCACATAACAAAAAAAATTACTTGTAACCCCTAAATCTATTGAAATAAAAAAGACATTTATCCCCTCCTAATACTCTTCCCTGAGACATGCACATATCCTCTCCTGTTCAGGCCTTTGCTAAATGTCACCTGAGTGTCCTCGACCAGCTTACTAGCAAGCAAGCACGTACACACCCAAGCCCTCTCCCTGCTATCACCATCGTTTACTCCAGAAATCCCACTTTTTGATCTGTTCTCACCACAGTACTTCAGTTGCATACTGACAAACTTTACTACATCTTCAACAAGAGCATGTCCTACCACTGGGAACTGTTCCATGGGCTTCACTGGGCCAATGCGCTAATACATAAGCAGAATTGTTTGGCTACAGCACATACAGCTACAACCAGGGTCCTAAGTGTACTTGACATGTCATCACTAAATTGAAGGTCCAACACCTGGGTAAAAAAAGTCACACACCTCAGAACAGGGCAAGGATTTTGATCCAGATCCACTTTTCCTACTCTGCAATTCCTATCAAAATGCCTCAGTTATTTGATCATAGGACATAACATAAATAATCTTAAAAATAAATAAATAAAATGCCTACTAAAAGGCTGGCTCCATTTGTTCGATGTCACAACTCTGACCACTGGAATAGAGGACCTACCTAGAAGGGAGAAAAACCTCACAAGCCCCGCACTCCAGCCCCTCCCAGTGGATCAATACACACCCTCAAACAGACGCCGTGGGTCCTTCTCGTCAAGCGTTAGTAGCTCCCGGGCGGCCTTGCGGATCTTGGCCAGGGTAAATTTAACCCTCCAGACCTCACGTTTGTTCCGGAGCCCATACTCGCCTGCACATGGTGAGAAAGGGGTTGACAGGCTCAGTCCGAAGGACTAATACAACTGGACCGCCCGCTTCGGGATACAGAAAAATCTTTCTGAAGCACTAACAACGCTAAATTTGGGAAGAAGACTAGAGCGAACACGTGGGAGCCCCGACCCACATGCTGTCCTTCCCCTAACTCCGGAAGCCGAACCTTGCCTTGGCCACTCACCGATCAGCTTCAGCTCTTGGTCGAGGCGGGATTTTTCGAAGGGTCTCCGCGGGGTCACATAGGTTTTGCGACAAACCCAGCTCCGGGCGACTGGCATGCTGGCTCTGCTTGCCCGTCTGCGCCTGCGCGAGAGGGAAAGCAGAGCATGAGGATTCCCGGCGACGACTGCGCAGTCTCACACTCTGCTAAAACCCCGTGGCGCCGAGAGTCGATCTCGCGAGAACCTCCTCTAAAGCTTTTATAACCAGTATCCCTCCGAAGACCCGAGTAGCACTCCCATCCAACCACCCTCCGCTCGTCCCTAACTTCTTTAGCGTACTCATAAAAGTTCGGAATGCCCGCACGAGCATACAACCTAAACCTGGACCAGAAAGCATATCACCCAATCTCACCTAAGCACAGGCCCCGGTGACTGAGAAAGAGAAGCTCACGCTCCCTAGCGGAGCCTTTATAGTAAGGCGGCACTTCGTGACGTCATCGCGCACGGCGCACGCCTGCGCCAATCAGAAAAGGCGTTGGCCGGCGGAAAAGCAGTCAAGGCGAAAGGCTGGGCTAGAGCGGCGTGTTAAACTAGGCGCACTAGTTTTCTCTCAGGGCGGGAGTCGGAACGCGGAGGACCTGAGAAGTGGGGAGGATCTTTCTTCTCCCTGACAAATCATGCAAACTAGCCTAGGGTCTAAGAGTTCAGGGTGCCACTCCTGCGTCTGAGTCGCAATATAATATTGGAATAGTTATCTCCATTCTCTGTAGACCTCCGCTTTCTCCCTGAGAGTTGGAGCTTCAGGAACTCAAAGTTCTTTCCAAGCCAGATATCCCGTTAATTTCATGGATAATAAAATCGTCATATTCAGAATACTGTCACCCTGAAGCATAAACAAAAACTGCCCTTTTGAACACTGGCTACAAATCTGTCTCAGGCGTGGATGCAGAAAGTGAGGATTACTCGAAATTGCAGTTCTGTGCTTGCCTGAGGACACAAAGCTTACCTTGCCATCATACTATTATTAAATTTTTGCCTTGTTTTTGTAGACAAGGAAGAAAAGATCTTGGTAGAAATTCTGCCATACTTGGAATCGTTTATCGGGGGAAGTTGCCCTCTCTAATGTGGATCTCATTAATTCATTTATGCAACAAATAATTCTTGAGCAGCACAAGAAACTGTTCTACGCAATGGCATGTAGCAGTGAATAAACAGCCCCTCTACTCATGGAGCTTAGAGTCTTAGAGAGGGGAACAGAAAAAACAAATAAACGATGTAGATAATTTCAGAGTGTAGTGCTGTGAAAAAAACAGCGATAATGATGGAGGGAAGATGGTACTTCAGATAGGATGGCCAGGGAGGGCCTCTTTAAGAAGTGACTCTTGCCCCTCTCCCCAACTTGAGACCCAGTGATAAAAAGGCTTTCTGCTGCTTTTACCAAAAACAGCAGTTTATATCCTGAGGTTTCCTTTGGATTTTCAGAACAGGGAAAATGTTCTGGAACCTATTGCTATTATATATAGTCTACTAAACTTCGGCACCATTTATCACCTGGAAAAATTTACACACTGTTTCTTGATCTCCTTGGTCAATTCCTTTCCCTGGGACAGCCCCTAGGATTCTTTCCTACAGCCATTCTTATCTGGAATAATTCTATTCATATCGATGGCTTTAATAATACTTGTTAGATAATGTTTAATGAGCATTTTATTTATTTATTTATTTATTTGAGACAGAGTCTCACTCTGTTGCCCGGGCTAGAGTGCCATGGCATCATGGTAACTCACAGCAACCTCAAACTCCTGGTCTCAAGGGATCCTCTTGCCTCAGCCTCTCCAGGAGCTGGGACTACAGGCAGGTGCCACAATGGCCGGCTAATTTTTTCTGTATATTTTTAGTTGGCCAATTAATATCTTTCTATTTTTAGTAGAGACAGGATCTTGCTCTTGGTCAGGCTGGTTTCGAACTCCTGACCTTAAGCGATCTGCCCGCCTCGGCCTCCCAGGGTGCTAGGATTACAGGCATGAGCCACCGTGCCCGGCCTGAGCATTTTAAATGTGCTAGGCTTGGGCTAAACATGTTATGTGGATTTTAAAAATTAATTCTTGTGACTTGTGAGATGATTTCTATCACTAAAAATAATATGTGCCATTCTGGAACACTTACTATGTGTCAGGTACTGTTCTAAGAATTTTAGGCGGTGGCTCATATCTATAACCTCAGCACTTTAAGAGGCCAAAGCAGGAGGATCCCTTGAGGCCAGGGGTTGGAGACCAGCCCGGGCAACATATTGAGATTGTCCCC
Organism: Lepilemur ruficaudatus; assembly: GCA_963574885.1. Classification (NCBI taxonomy): domain Eukaryota; kingdom Metazoa; phylum Chordata; class Mammalia; order Primates; family Lepilemuridae; genus Lepilemur; species Lepilemur ruficaudatus. The sequence goes on from CAUYRT010065686.1 coordinate 17,409, forward strand.
CGACTCCATCTCTACGAATTTTTCTTTTCTTTTTTTTTTTAATTAGCTGGGTGTAGTGCTGTGTACCTATAGTCCTAGCTACTCAGAAGGCTGAGTGGGAGGATCACTTAAGCCCAGGAATTCGAAGCTGCAGTGAGCTATGATCCCACCACTGCACACCAGCCTGGGGTAACAGAGCAAGATGCTGTCTCAAATAAATAAATAGATAGATAGATAGTATTAACTTATTTAATCCTCAGTATGAATTTAAGGAGCACTCAGAGAGAAGTTGCCCTGCTCCTTCCCTCCAAATAGTACTATTATTAATACTTAAGGAGTACTAATACTATCATCAGTCCTATTTTCCAAAGGCAAATACCGAGGCACCAAAAGGTGGTTAGGAAACTTGCCCAAGATTACACAACATGGAAATACACAAAGACCAACTCAGCAAGAAGCAAAAGCTACTAATTCAGAGCAAGGGAGAGACTCAAAAGCAGGCAGAGGAGTGGGAAAAGTTTATAGTGGAAAAAGGGAAGGTTTCAGATATGCTCTGATTGGAGGCTGTTGGCATGGGCAAACTAGGGGTGAGCTAACTAGAGGCATTCCTTGTGATTGGTTATAGGTGCTTCTTTGGCTTTCTCTGGTTGGTCCTAAGTTAGAAACAGGGAAAAAAAATTAGGAAAGCTGTCAATTATTAATCAAGTTCTAGTCATTTTGGATCGATTGTTAGAGAGGTTATTGTTTGGCTTCCTGGATTGTTACTAAAGATAGCTTCCAGAGTGAGTGAGAGTGTGAGTAAAAAAAAAAGATAGCTGGCTTTCTAGGCTATTTATTATAGATTAGGAGGTTGGTTTCCTGCGCAGGCTGCTACAGGTTATGGGTCAGAATTCTCTTCTTATGTATGGCCTGGTTCTTGTCTGTTTGCGTATTCAGTCTCTCCACAACCAGAGGATAAGCTGAGGTTGCAGCTGGGATGGTCTGTCTCCACAGCCATATTCTTCCCTACTACTCTACAAGATCTCGCTCTGTCACCCAGGCTAGAGTGCAGTGATGTCCTCATAGCTCACTGCAACTTAGAACTCCTGGGCACAAGTGATCCTTCTGCCTCAGCCTCCCAAGTAGCTGGGACTACAGGCATGCACTACCACACACGGCTATACATTTGCTTTCACGTACTTGTGGAAGATAAGGATCTTTCCAGGCTTATTGGCTAGTTTGTATTTTTCTGTGACTGCTATGTATACCTTTTGTCCACTTTAGGGGTGGGATAATGGGAACATAAAAGATTTTTACTTTTTGTGTCTATCTATAAAGTTTTATTTTTGTATCTTGAAAATGACTATATTGTTCATCACAAAGAGGAAAAAAATGGAAGGAAAAAACTCTTCCATGAGTTTTCTTGGACTACAAGATGGAGTCCATGCTCTGCTAATTCCTGGTGCTTCGTGATTACACATGGTTTTACGATAGTGGTTAAGCCTGTGGGTTCTCAAGTCAAAAAAGATCCAGGTTTGAATCTCAGCTGTCACTTACCAGCTCTTGGTCTAAAGAGCTAAATAGGGGAAAGTAACAGAACTTTCCTCACAGGGTTTAATGATTTAGAGTAAAAGGAAAAAAAAAAGCCTGGTATGCTGAAGATGCTTAATACAGTTGACCCTTGAACAACATGGGGGTTGGGATGCAGTTGAAAATCCACATATAACTTTTAACTCCCCCAAAACTTAACTACTAATAGTCTATTTTTGACAGGAAGCCTTACTGATAACATAAACAGTCAATTAACACTGTTCTATGTACAATATAACGTATTCTTACAAAGAAAAAGAAAATGTCATTTAGAAAAATCGTAAGCGAAAATATTATTTACTATGCATTAAGTGCAAGTGGATCACTGTAAAGGTCTTCATCTTTGTCATTGTTTTAATGGAAAATTCCTCTTGTATATCCTTGTCATCTGCATGTTGAGTAGGATGAGGAGGAAGAGGAGGGGTTGGTCTTGCTCTCTCAGGGGTGACAGAGGCAAAAGAAAATCTGCATATAAGTGGACCCAAGTAGTTCAGACTCGTGTTGTTGAAGGATCAGCTATATATACGATGACGGTGATCTGGCCTCACCCCTATCCTCTTCAGAAGCAGCACAGTCCAGTCGCATGGGACTGGCCCCCTTTCCACAAACCCTCATGCTTCCTCACTCAATTTCAACTCAGCCTGGAGCCCTCCAGCATTTCCTCTCTCAAAGGAGCTCAACTTAATATGGTGGGAACCCTTGCGCTGCCAAGGACCAGCCGGGCATGCTTGGGGAGGCAGATTCCTTTCCTTCTGTACAAGTGTAAGAAAATATAATCATGTTCCATCCTTATAATGCAGAACTGTGTAACTGTTAGCAAAAATGAGATAAGCCTGTATGCATCAAAAAAGCAAGTTGCAGAAGTGTGTATAGTGTGCTACAATTTGCGTTAATAAATAGATCATATATGTGTATATATTTAAAATATGCTTAGAAAGTGCTACAGAAAGAGAAATTACAAGTTCCAAATTTTCTTACTCAGTCTTGATCAAAAAATTATAGTTTAAACCATTCATTCATTAAGGAATAATGTATTGAATGCTTACTATGTGCCAGGAACTGTTCTTGGAACTGGGGATACTACATGAACAAGGAAGCAAAAGGAAAAAACAAACAAAACACCTTGCCCTTAGGTGTAAATGAACATCAATCAATCAACTGATGAATGGACAAATAACATGTGGTATGGTCCATACAATGGAATGTTCAGCAATAAAAGGAAATACAGCACTCAGAAATGCTACAACATGAGTGGACTTTGCAAACATTGTGCATTAAGAAAGCCAGATACAGGCCGGGCGCGGTGGCTCACGCCTATAATCCTAGCACTCTGGGAGGCCGAGGCGGGAGGGTCGCTCAAGGTCAGCAGTTCGAAACCAGCATGAGCAAGAGCGTGACCCCGTCTCTACTAAAAAATATAGAAAGAAATTAATTGGCCAACTAAAAATATATAGAAAAAATTAGCTGGGCATGGTGGCACATGCCTGTAGTCTCAGCTACTCAGAAGGCTGAGCAGGAAGATCGCTTGAGCCCAGGAGTTTGAGGTTGCTGTGAGCTAGGCTGACGCCACAGCACTCTAGCTCGGGCAACAGAGTGAAATTCTGTCTCAAAAAAAAAAAAAAAGGAAAGCCAGATACAAAAGACCACATATGTATGGCTCCATTCATGTGAAATGTCCAGCAAGAGATCTACAGAGACAGAAAGCAGATTATTGATTGCCTGGGTGAGAGAACAGGAAATGACTAAAATGAAGCATGAGGGATCTTTTTGGCATGACAGAAATGTTCTAAAAAATTGAACTGTGGTGATGGTTGTACAACCCTACAGTCTACTAAAAATCAGTCAATCGTGCACTTAAATCCAGTGAATTTTATAGTATATAAATTATACCTCAATAAAGCTGTTAAAAAAATCTTGTTTGTCATCATAGAGCTTACATTCTAGCTAAACATAAACAGAATAAATAAGATATATAGGATGTTAGTGGTAAGTGATAAGGCAAATATATCAAGGGGGCATGTGGGAGGGGTGTCAAATTTTAAGGTACAGTGATCATGGGAGGTGATCACTGAGAAGGTGACGTTGAAGGAAAGACCAGCTAGCAGTTAGGGACAAGCCCTGTGGCCATCGGGCAAAGACAATGAAATGGGAGCATGGCGGGAGCCCAGCAAGCAAGGATGAGAAGGGATGGGGTCAGAGTTAACAAGGAACCTGCAACATGGGGCCTTGGGCTTTCACTCTGAGATGGGAAACTACGGGAGGGTGTTAGACAGAGAAATGACTGGATCTGGCTTTATCTTTCCACCTGATGATGCCGACTGCTCTGTTGAAAACAGACGATAGAGGGGCAAGGGTGGAAGGAAGATGAGTTAGGAAGCTCTCAAGATCATCCACATGAGTGACGCTGTGGCTTTTCCAAGATGCTGGCAGTGAAGGCAGAGGGCAGTGGCCAAATCCTGGATCCAGTGTCCTGAAGGTAGTACCTATAGGATTGTTGACTGATGAGATTTGAGGACACCAGTCATGACAGTTTTCAGTTAAGTAACTTTTGAGAGGGAAGACTCATGACATAGGTACTCAGACTTCTGAGTACTTTGTTGTAGAGAGGAGAGGGTGAAGAATGTATTTACAAACCAATTACCAAAGAGGCACAAAGAACAGTGTGTTAGTCAGAGAGGAGTTAGTGTCCTATTTTAAATTAATCTAAAACTTACAGGGAATTGAGATTCTAAGCAGTTCATTTACTGAGAAAGAAAGAAGAAATTGGAGGGAAGAAATTGAAGAACAGAAATAGAGACTTTCAGCCCCAGAATTTTTACTCTGTGTATTACATTAATGAAATATGTCACAAAATAAAACTATATATTAAGATAAATGTGTAAATATTGGAATACGGGTAATGTTCTAGTAATTTCTTAAGCAAAAAGGTGGGTAAATGGTTTGCTTTTTAAATGCATGGAATTTTTTTGTAAGAATTGTGGATTATAACATATACAAAAAAACAGTCTAAAATATAAATGTACAGTATCAAAAGGTTTCTCAGCCAGGTGCAGTGGCTCACACCTGTAATCTCAGTACTTTGGGAGGCCAAGCTGGAAGGATTACTTGAGGCCAGTTCAGGACCAGCCTGGGCAACACAGCAAGATGCTGTCTCTGAAAAAAAAAAATCCTCCACCATACCCAGGCCATGAAAAAGAACAATGTATTCCAGAAGCCCCTAGTATCCTTCCTAACACTCTCCCCATGCTCTGAACTCCTGTCCTGAAATTACAACACTCACTTCCTCCTTTCCTTCATTGATATATTTTTATTTATAACCTCTGTATGCATCTGAAATGTAGAAATCTTTTCAAAAGGAAATTTAGTGCAGTGGGAAAAGCTCAGATTTAGGAGTCAGAAAACCAGGTTGTAACGCTTAGCCCTGCTACTTACTAGTTGTCTGCCTGTGGGTAAGTCATTTCCCGTCCTCTGTGCCTTTTTCTCATCTGTACATGCAGATGAAAACATCCACACTTCCCAGGATTGTGGTTAAGAATTTAAATCACACAGTCGACATTTATTCAGCAAGTTTATTGAAATCTCCTGGGACCTAAGCCCTGTAGAAAACAGCAATGAATCAAACTCAGTCCTCTCAAGAAGCTCACAGTGTGGAAATAGGTAACTACAAAAACAACAAAGCCAGTAAATGCTTTGAAACAGGGAGGAACATAAAAAGGATGTAGTGTTCAAAAACCTGATATCAAGAACTAACCGTAGAGACAGGTAGGAGGGTGTTCTAGCCTCCCACGCGGAGATGAGCTTGGGAACACCTAGAAAGACTCTTGTGGCAGACACGGCCATATCCCCCTAGGTCTCTGGAGTTCACTGCAGGCTGGCCCACTGCAGGGAGGTGTAGACCACCTTACCATCAGGCTGTGGAGAACAGAGGAGCAGGGTCTTTCTGACACTGGTTCCAAGGCGGCCAGCAGAGACCAGGTCCTGGAGTGGGATCGGGTCCTCAGGAGCCCAGCACTGAGCGATGTAGTGGGCGTGGAAACGGAGCGGGTCACCTGAGTGAGGGAGAGAGGCACTGTAGCGGTTCCCATTGACAGAGGGCTGGAAGGTGCTGGAACTTCCATGAGGAGACGTGACATCATTTTAGCAATCACTATGGATAATTTAAAACAGATACCAGCTATTGGATCCAGCTATTCTACTTTTAGAATACTGGCACTGAAATATACCTACAAAGATGCTCGCTTTGTTATCATTTATAATTGTAAACAAATGGAGACAACAAAACCACAGACTGGTTAACTTCATGGTACATCCGTAAGACCGAATGTTATATAGCTTAGATTAAATGACACTTTGAAGGGGGAAAGATGGGAGGGGAGCAAGGTTTCACACGTGTTCAGCATAATCTGATTTTAAAAACAAATAAATAACAGAATATGTCATTGTCGTGGCCTAAGAACCAGGATCACAAAATCAGTCAAAGCCATGAGGAACTCAAAACGATATCATGTAAATATCCACTGAGAACTGACTAACAGACTATAAGAAATAACAGATTTTACAATAGGATAGAGCAATAAATAGATGGAATGAAGTATCAAAAAAATTTGGGCCAGATAATAAATATTTTCAGTTTTGTGGGCCATGTTGCAAATACTCAACTCTGCCACTGTAGTACGTTAGCAGCCACAGCTGTGTGTAAACGAACAGGCAGGGCTGTGTTCCAACAAAACTTCAGTTACAAAACCAGTTGGTGGGTGAGCCAGATTTGACCTAGGACTGTAGTTTGCCTCTGGATTAGATGAATCTGATAAAGTAGCATGGGAACCAGAGTAGAGCATGATAGAGAATATTAAGTAATGGGTCATGTAAATCTAAAAGGGCAAAGGTTTGAATCTCTCTGATGTTCCTAAATCTTCCTGAGGTTAACAGACCATGGCTCTCTGCTCATCTGCATAAGATTTAGGAGAGAGTCCCTAGTTTATATCTAAGATCTCGCTACTTATTAGGTGGTTCCATCTTTCCACATTTAGGGGGAAACAAGAATGGTAACTTTGTATAAATATTTTTTAACCTTTTAGTTACACTCCTAGTACAAATTAAAAAATTATGTGATTCAACAAAAGTCCTCTTAACCTATTCCTAATGCAAATTCCCTCCCAAAGGTAATAACCACTGTACTGGGCTAGTGTTCATCCTTTTTCTACTTGCTTAACAGGATTCTCTCAATCTACTTAGTACTCCATTTTATTTAAAGTTCTTTTCATTCTCTTTTTAAACATTTTTTTTTTTGAGACAGAGTCTTGTTCTGTTGCCCGGGCTAGAGTGACATGGCGTCAGCCTAGCTCACAGCAACCTCAAACTCCTGGGCTCAAGTGATCCTCCTGCCTCAGCCTCCCAAGTAGCTGGGACTACAGGCACGCGCCACCACGCCCAGCTAATTTTTTATATATATTTTTAGTTGTCCACACCGGCCTAAACATTTTTTTAGACTGGCAAATAAACACTGTAAATATTTATCACATACAACATGTTTTAAAATATGTATCATGGCCAGGCGAAGTGGCTCATGCCTGTAATCCTAGCAATCTGGGAGGCCGAGGCAGGAGGATCACTTGAGGTCAGAAGTTTGAGACCAGACTTAGCAAGAGTGAGACCCCGTCTGCACTAAACATAGAATGAAAACTTAGCAGGGCAACTAAAAATAGAAAAAATTAGCTAGGTGTGGTGGTGCATGCCTGTAGTCCCAGCTACTAGGTTGGCTGAGGCAGGAGGATACCTTGAGCCCAGGAGTTTGAGATTGCTGTGAGCTAGGCTGACACCATGGCACTCTAGCCCAGGCAGCAGAGCAACACTCTGTCTCAAAAAAAAAAAAAAAAAAAAAAAATTATCATAGCAGAATAGCCAAATCAAGCTAATTAACACATGCATTACCTCACATACTTATTTTTTGTGATGAGAACTCTTAAAATTTACTCTTAGCAATTTTCAAGTATAAATATGTTATTAACTCTAGTCACCATGTTATACAATAGATCTCTTCAACTTATTCCTTCTATCTAACCAAAATTTTGTATCCCTTGATCAATAACTCCCAATCCTCCCTCCAAGCCCCAGCCCCTGGTAACTATCATTCTACTCTCTGCTTCTGTGAGTTTGAGTTTCTTAGATTCCACACATAAGTAAGATCATGCAGTACTTGTCTTTCCATGCCAGGCTTATTTCACTTTACACAATGTCTTCCAGGATCATCTATGTTGTTGCAAATGATAGTATTTCTTTTTTTTTTTTTTTTGAGAAAGTCTCACTCTGTTGCCTGGGCTAGAGTGCCGTAGCATCAGCCTAGCTCATGGCAACCTCAAACTCCTGGGCTCAAGCAATCCTTTTGCCTCAGTCTCCCGAGTAGCTGGGACTACAGGCATGCACCACCATGCCTAGCTAATTTTTTCTATATATTTTTAGTTGGCCAATTAATTTCTTTCTATTTTTAGTAGAGACAGGGTCTCGCTCTTGCTCAGGTTGGTCTCGAACTCCTGACCTTGAACGATCCTCCCACCTCGGTCTCCCAGAGTGCTAGGATTATAGGCATGAGCCACCGCGCCCGGCCAGTATTTCCTTCTTTAAGGTTGAAAGTATTCCACTGTGTATATGTACTATGTTTTCTTTCTCCATTCATCCATTAAAATATGACCAAGGGGGAAAAAAGAACAGGTCGTAGAAAACACATACAATAAGAAATATTTTTATATGAACATGCAAATACATATATATTTAGCCTTAAAAATTGTGAATTGTGGCTCTAAAGAAAGAATATGAAAAGATATAAAAATTAGTACACCCATTATGGAAGACAGTATGGACACTTAGATTGATTCCGTATCTTGGCTATTGTGATTAATGCTGTAACGAACATGGGAGTTCAGATATCTCTTCAACACACGATTTCATTTCCTTTGGATATATACGCAGAAATGGGATTGCTAGATCATATGGTAGCTCTATTTTTAATTTTTTTCCCCCGCAGACAGGGTCTCATTCCATCACCCAGGCTGGAGTGTAGTGGCATGATCACAGCTTACCACAGACTCAAATTCCTGGGCTCAAGTGATCCTCCTGCCTCAGCCTCTTGAGTAGCTGGGACTACAGGCCTGCACTATTAAGCTAATTTTTTTTTTATTTCTTATAGAGACAGGGTCTATGTTGCCCAGGCTGGTCTCAAACTCCTGGCCTCAAGCGATCCTCCCACCTTGGCCTCCCAAAGTGCTGGGACTACAAGTGTGAACCACTACACCTGGTCTATTTTTAACTTTTTGAAGAACCTCCATACCATTTTGCTCCGTAATGGCTGTACTAATTTGCATCTTCTGTTGGCTGGGTGTAGTGGCTCATGCCTACAATCCTAGCACTCTGGGAGGCCGAGGTGGGAGGATCCCTCAAGGTCAGGAATTCGAAACCAGCCTGAGCAAGAGCAAGACCCCGTCTCTACTAAAAATAGAAATTAATTAACCAACTAAAAATATATAGAAAAAATTAGCTAGGCATGGTGGTGTATGCCTGTAGTCCCAGCTACTAGGGAGGCTGAGGTAGGAGGATGGCTTGAGCCCAGGAGTTTGAGGTTGCTGTGAGCTAGGCTGGTGCCATGGCACTCTATCCTGGGCAACAGAGTGAGACTCTGTCTCAAAAACAAATAATAATAATAATTTGCATCTTCTCATATTCTTTCACTACAGCCACAGTTTTGAAGACTATTTATTAATAAATATTTATATGTCTGCATATCCATACAAAAATATAATTTACTTCTTACTATACACATTGTCCAACACCTGTTCTTTTTTCCCCCTTTGGTCATATTTTTCATAAACATACATAGACCTACATTGATCTCTGATAACTAATGCTGTGTTTCTCCCACATCTAACTGCTGTGTTTAACTACTCATGTGTTAAGAATTATTTTGGCTGTTTACCAATTTTTCTATTTCAATACTGTGGAAATTCTACAATCAATATTCCTGTATGTTTTGTACACATGTCTAACTATTTCTAAGTGAATCTTCTGGATCAAAGGAGTGTTTAGTAAAAGTTACTAAAGTGCCCTCCAAATGAGCTCAGGGGCTCCCAAATGTTTCCTGTCCTTCTATGGATCTCAGAGGCTAGGAGAAAGTGACACCAAAAAAAAAAAATGCAGAATATGTTGGGTTTGTGAGGAAAGGCACAGCAACCAGTGGTCCCTAATGCAAACTCACCAGGATAGACCAAGAAGTCACCCCCGAACTTGCCAGCCGCGCTGAGGAAGAAGCCTCGCTCCCACAGGTCTCTGTAGATGCTGTAGCGCAGCTCGTGGGCAGGGCGGCCAGCATGGGGCCAGTCTTTGGATTGGACACGCCAGTCCAGAGGCCTAGCTTTGACAGGTCGAGGCCTGGCAGTGGCCAGCTGGACAAGTAGAGCAGATCTGGGCAAGGGGGTCACCCCATTTGAAGATTCCGTTTGGGAAGAGGAGGGGGCTGAGGGAGGTGCAGAGAAGAGATTGGTAAATCCAAAGGGTGAGAAGGTCTTTCCACCCCCAGGGAGACCCAGGCCCTGGATTTCCACCAAAATTCCCCAAAGATCTCTTCCCGCCTTCCCCTAGTCCCTGGACTCCAACCCCTACCCTCACCTGCTTCCTCCTGCTCTCCAGAAGGCTGGCCATCACTGTTCTCACTCTCTTCACCAGCTTGGCTCCCACTGGCCTCCTGGCTCCCCCTGGTCCCTGAACCCTGTTCTAGCTTCTGCTTCTTGGCAGCCTGGCCCTCTGTAATCTTCTCCAGGAGCTCCTGACGACGAGTCTCACGGGCCTCAGCTGCCAAGGCACTTTGCTCCTGGAAGTTTTGTTCTTGCTGGCGCTTGAAGGATGCCAGAGCCTGAGAAGTAAATTCAGCTGGAACCTCAGGACCCAAGCTTATGGTTCCCTAGGAAACCAGGAATCCTGAGTCCCTGACCCCTCCCACCTCCGGGCATGCGGAGTCCCAGACTCCCAGCCCCTGCTCCCACAGGACCCAGGAGTTCGATCTCCCCCGCCACCTTACCAGGCTGTGGTTGCGGGGATCCGGGCGCGGGACGCTGACCAGAGTCACGGCGCCGATCTCGGCCAGAAGCCGCGCCTCTTCGGGCATCAGCAGCAGCGGGAGGCCCAGGCGCGAGTTCTGGCGGGGCCCGCGGGGCAGGGCGCCCACAGTGCGGCCCCCTACTCCCAGGCGCTCCCGAAGAGCCTGCACCGCCTCGGCCCCCCACACCAGGGAGCGGCCGTTCGCCACCTCCACCACCAGCATCCTGCGGGAGCTAGGGGGCAAAGCGGTCACCGAAACAGCTGCGCGCAGCCGGCGGCCCCGAGCGCTCCCACCGCCTCCCGGGTCCCGGGGAAGCTCCGCCCCCTAAGCAACAAGCTCCGCCCCCGGGCGATGCCACCAGGCCAGGGGCCGCGGGAGACCGGTCCCGCCCCTCGCGGAGCCACCGGGCCCCGTTTGGCCATTGGAACCCCGCGGTCGGCATCCCACTCTGTACCAACACTGCTCTACCTGCCATCGCCCCTACAAGACTCAGAAAGAAACCTCCGCAAGCGCGGCGCCATGTCCCCTTAAAAAGGTCCATTTTGGCGCCGCCCTGTTGCACAGCGTCGTGTCGCTTCGGGTGTTCCCGCCAAAGGTCGGGAGTTCTAAAGGCCAAGGCGCTGCCCAGCCACACCCTCTTCGGGATACTCGGAGCTTGGCTCCTCCCCTACCCAAACCACCAAGGTTCAGCGTTCGAGCCTTCTTGTTTTGGCAGAGAATCCCACAGTACGAAGCCCCGCCCCTCCCGAGCGCAGGCGGCTCGGCGTTCGGGATTTCTCGGCTCAGCCCAATTCGAAGCCCAGCCCCTCCCGAGCGCAGGCGGCTCGGCGTTCGGGCATCATCGGCTCCTGGCAATCCCGCAGCCTGTGGCCCCGCCCCTCCGGTCCGCAGCGCGCCTCAGTTGGGAGTTCCCGCCTCACGACCGAACCCCAAGCCGGAGGCCCCGCCCCCTGGGCAGCCGCCATCTGTTCGCTGGGGTGGGCTCACCCTACTTGGGAGCGCTCAGTCCGCGTCCCTGCCTCCCTTCAGAATGTCCCACCGTCCTCCGACAGAACCAGCCAGGCACCCCGTAAACCCCAACTCGCAGTCGAGGCGGAGCCAACCGCTACGTAGCGCGCCACGCGTTGCTTCCTCCACCCCGCGACATGCCGACCCCCAGCGTCGACTTCGTCATCCCGCCACCTCAGCGAGGCGGGAAGTCTGGGATCCGCTCCCGCGGGGCCGTAGCGCCTCCTCCCTCACGCCCGCCGCAGTGGGACACCTCGGCCACGCCCGCCGTGGCGCCCCTACCTGCGCCGCTTCTGCTCGGCCACTTGCGATCGTGAGGCTTATTACCTGGCCCCGCCCCCTAGGCCCGCACGGCCCGCCCCCGGCCCGCCTCCTTCAGGTCAGGCCGTTTTCGCCCCGCCCTTTGGTGATCGTTTCTGATGCTTCGTGTTGCCTAAGTCTGTGGCCCCGCCTCCCTCCCGCCCCCGGAAAAGGAGGGAGTGTCTGGCGAAGCTGATGGCTTTGTCTATCTCACTAGTGTCATTCATACCCGACTACCTCCGAAGGAAACCGAAGCTTGTGGCCCCACCCACATCCGAACAGCAACCTGAAGTACTCGACTATCTCCGAAGTAAGCCGAAGCCTGTGGCCCCGCCTCCAAACGGCGAGCGCAAGCTCCCGATTGTGCCCGAAGGAAGCCGAACGGAGGTCTCGCCTCATCCCGAACGCTCAGCTCCAGGCCCCGCCTCCTCTCCTGGGCCTGTGCAGTTCCACTCCAGGCCCAAAGCTTCTGGCCCCGCCTCCTTCCTAGCCCGAAGCCCCGCCCCCTCAAGTACTAGCTGTCCGGAGCCCGGGCTGGGTAGATCCCCGCCTGGGTTCATGCGCTGACTCGTGCTCTCTCCGGCGCCTGCTCCGGGGCTCCTTTCCTGCTCTGCCCGGAGCCTGCCAGTGGCCGCCTCTACGGCCAGATCGGCGCGGCCCAGCCGGCCCAGCGAAAGAGCAGGCGGCGCGGGGGCGTGCTGGGCGGGGGAGGCGTGGTCGGAGCCGCGGCGGCCCGCGGCCTGGGACTACTCGGCCACCAGCTGCCGGACGGGCGGCTCAGGTGGGCCGGGGTGTGGGCGCCCGGGTGACGAGGCGGGGTCAGCGGCGGGTCGCTGCGGTTGGAGGGCTGACAGGGTGCGGGGATGGCCCCGGCAGCGCGGCCGGCCGATCTCAGAGTGGCGTAACCGCCTGTGGCTTTGCCGGGGGCGGATCGGATCCGCGCTGCGGTGCGCGCAGCTGGGCTGGGGCTCGGGAAGGGTCCTGAGAAGACAAGGGAGGGGGTCTGCCCTCCGGGTTCTAAGTAACAGAGGGGTCTAGAGCTCCGAAAGAGGGGGAGGCTGGAGGTCCGAGCTCCTCTGAGTGCTCTCTAAGGAGGGCTAGGGGTCAGGATATCTGGTTCTAAAAGAGGAAGGGGCAAGGGGGTCAAAAGAGGGGGTCTAGGTTCCTGGATCCTCGAAGAGGAGGGAGCTGGGAGACCTAGATTCCTGGGCTCAGAGAGGAAGGGTCCAGGAGGGGGCTTGTTTCTGGGTTCTCAGAGAAGGGCTGTGTTGATATCTGGGCCCTCAGCGAGGGTCGGGGGAGTAGCTTTGATTTCTGCATTCGCAAAGGAGGGGGGCTGGAGGCTGGGAGATATGGTTTCCTGGGTTCTGGAAGGAGAGGGACTGCGAATGGATTCCTCTGTTCTGGAAGGAGGAAGGGACTGGAGGTCCGGATTCCTAGGGACTACAGAATCCTCAAAACCTGGAGTCTAGGGGGCTGCAATCCTGAACCCGAAGGAGGAGGAGGCAGGAGGCCCGGATTCCTGGGTTCTCACTACGCAACTCTGCCCCTCCCCCAGACCATGTCGCCTGAAGAATGGACATATCTAGTGGTTCTTCTTATCTCCATCCCCATCGGCTTCCTCTTTAAGAAGGCTGGTGAGTCAGGTTCCCTCCCCAGTGGGAAATAAGGGGGTGGGAGCATGGGCGGGGGACCCTCTGCAAGATTCCAGGCTTATGCTGTCCCTTCTTCCTGCAGGACCTGGGCTGAAGAGATGGGGGGCAGCAGCTGTGGGCCTGGGGCTCACCTTGTTCACCTGTGGCCCCCACACTTTGCATTCCCTGGTCACCATCCTGGGGACCTGGGCCCTCATTCAGGCCCAGCCCTGGTGAGGACGTGGTGGAGGGAGGAGAGGGCTAGCAGGGGGAGAGGAGGAAGCAACCTGTTTCCTCTTTGGGTCTTTTTCAGCTTCTGCTTCAGTCTCCGGGAGTCTCTGGTTTATCAGTTTGTTTCTCTGTGTCATTTGTTTCATCTGTTTTCCTTCCTCCCCTGCCTTGTTCTGCATCTTGTCCCTGCGTGTTTGTCCCAGTCGTCTAGGTCCGTGTCATGGAGAAAGGAGGATGGTACTTGTCTGCCGGCCCTGCCACCATTCATATTCATTCATATCCCTCACTCTCATCTTGAGCTCTGCATGTTGAAAAAAAAAAAAAAAAGTAGAGGATTGAAGGGTTTTTACCGTGAAGCTTCTCTCAACCCCTTCCGTGTTGCTATGTGTTTCTGTGTGGCTTTGCCTCTTCTCCGCTGTTTCAATCATACTCTTCAGTACCTACCTCCCACACTTCAGTCCTCCCTGTGCCCTCCTGTTTCTGTCTCTGAAGGGGAGAAATCGGGGAGGATTTGTGGCTAGGCTCTGGGGAAGGGGGAGGCCAGGCCCGAGGCCTCTGCTTCCAGCACAGCGTACCTCTTGCCTTTGCCCAGCTCCTGCCACGCCCTGGCTCTAGCCTGGACCTTCTCCTATCTCCTGTTCTTCCGAGCCCTCAGCCTGCTGGGCCTGCCCACTCCCACGCCCTTCACCAATGCCGTCCAGCTGCTGCTGACACTGAAGGTCAGGGGGCTTCCTACTCCCCTCCAGCCTCCCTGTGGACCAGTTAACCTCCCCTACTTCACCTCTTCCTCCCAGGTGCTCCCATGGGGGGAGGGGGAGTTTTATCTCCCAACACTCTGGGGGTGGGACTTCACCTCTTCCTCTGCCCTGGGAATAGGGTTCACTACTCACTTGCCCCTGGGCAGGTGTTCACCTCTCATTTCTTTCTGGGGTGAAGAAATAGCCCAAGTAATATAACAGTAGGTGCCATTTGCTGCTTGCAGTGTGCCAGAGGCTGAGCTGGGTGCTTTACCAACATGCTCTCCTTGTGTCTCTGTAGCCAGCCAGTTTGCAAAGAAGGAAAACCAGCTCTGGGGATAAGGTACTTGGTTCAGGGCACAGAACTAGGACACCCAAATCTGGCTCCTAATCACCTGGGAAGATGGGTGTAACAGACTCCCAGGCCCCTCCCCAGTGCTACAAAGTCATGAATTCCTACTGTGTGCTGGGCTCCAGCGACACCTTAGGGAACAGAGCAGTTCCCTGAGGAGGCAGTGAGCCAGGCCTCTCCAGCACTCTGTTTTCTCAGCTCAAGGGAGTAGGAGTAGGTGGCTGAGGGCCAGGTTAGAGCAATAACATCTCAGGGATATAGGGACTAGCATGTGCGCAAGGGAGCAGGCTGAGTTCCACAGGCCGCACCAGCCACGTGGGCTTTCTGCAGAGAGCAAAGGGCCCAGACCACACGGGCCTGGCCGGCCACAGGGAAGAGTTTGGACTACTTCTTGTGGGGGACCAAGATTCACTGGAAGAGAGGTTTTTCTGGGTTTGTTGCCAAAAGAGGTGATGTGATCAGTTTTATGTGTTTAAAAAGATTCACTCTGGGCTGGGC
>CAUYRT010065687.1:0-18158 GCA_963574885.1 Lepilemur ruficaudatus
TAGCCATAACAGCTAAAAATTTTTGAAACTGTTAGAGTCAACGGAACTTGGTGAAAATTTTGCCTCAATCCATCCAAGTGGATCTAGCTGTACCTCTGTGAGACATGGACAGTTGTTTCTGAAGTGGGGCCATCAACAAGGTAAGAGAGACAAGAAAGAAAACCAACACCACTGTTTGAATTTCTGATGAGAAAAGAAGCATAGAGGACCGAAAGTGACAATGTTAGGACTCGCTCTAGGTAAGTACTAGATGCTACTCTGCCAATATGTTGCTTGGATAGTGTAGCAAACATCGTCCTGCCCAGACTTGCTTGGAAACTATCTTAAATCTTGCACTGTGTACAATGAATACAGTCAAGGCTAATCCGATCATCTTATAAACATTGAATTCTGGCAAAATTTTCCTTCTCCACAGATGAGTAAAGAGAAGGAAAAGAAAAAACAAGGAGAATAAGTATCACTCTTACCACTCCAGGAAGAAAACCCTTCACATATTGAAAGAAACAAATAAAGTCCAAGGTTTTCAGAAATATGTAAGAATAAAAATAAGCCCTCCATTGACAAAAGTAGTTTAGAACATAATTGCAACAGAAAACTGTTAAAATGGTTTTTAAAGTTGAAAAGTCAAATCTCATTGGTATTCAAAGAAATTAAATAAACACAACATTTTGTTTTACAGATCGAGCTGTCAATTTATTTTTAGAGTAAAATAGAGTGTTTGCAATACTACATATGACAGGGTTTTAATTGTTAATGGTGAAAGTCGAAAAGCATCTCAGTTAACGGGAAATTATCCAGCCTACTTACACAGATCCTTAGACATGGTTACACCTTTGGCCAGTAGTATCAATCATGAACTGAGATAATAATCAAAGAAATATATACATGTTATATACATTATCAATATAAATTTTCATATGTATAAGAACTGAATGAGTGTGTGACATCACCTGTCATCAGGGAAATGCAAATCAAAACCACAATGAGATATCACCTCATCTCACCATGGCTATTATCAAAAAGACAAAAAAATAGCAAATTCTGGCGAGGATGCAGAGAAAGGGGAAACTTACATACTCTTGGTAGAAATGTCAATTAGTATAGCTGTTCCTCAAAAAACTAAACATAGAACTGCCGTAGGATCTAGCAATCCCACAGCTGAGTGTATATCCCAAGAGAGGGCATTGCTGTATTGAAGAGATATCTACACTCCCACGTTCATTGCAGCAGCACTATTCACGATAGCCAAGATACGTCTACCAACAAATGGATGGATAAGGAAAATGTGGGATATATACACAATGGACTATTATTCAGCCATAAAAACAGATGACATCCTGTCATTTGCAGCGACAGGGATGGAACTGGAGGTTATTATGCTATATGAAATAAGCCAAGCACCGAAAGACAAATATCACATGTTCTTATTCATAAGTGGGAGCTAAAAAGGTGGATCTCATGTAGGCAGAGAGCAGAGTGGTGGTTACCAGAGGCTGGGAAGCCACAGGAGGGGGGTGATGAAGAGAATTTGGTTAATGGGTAAAAAAATAAAGTTGGACAGAAGGACTAAGTTCTAGTATTCAATAGTAACATAGAGAAATTATACTTATCAATAATTTATTGTATATTTCAAAATAGATAGAAGGACCGTAATGTTCCCAAAACAAAGAAAAAATAAATATTTGAGGTGATGGGCATTCCATTACCCTGATTTAATCATTATACATTTACATATATCAAAATATCACATTTTCCCAAAATATGTACAAATATGATACATTTTAAAATTTACAAATTTAGAAATTTAGTATAAATGTTGGCACATTCATATCACGAAGTATGGTGTGTTCATTAAATGCTACATTTATATTTTATGAATTGGGATAATATATATGATTGATATAAGGCATTCATACAAATCAGTATAAATAACCAGTATGATTATATTAATACTTTCAAAATGAATTTAAATATAAAGAAATTTTATGTACAATGGTAATTAGTGTACTATTTTCAATGATAAAAAATGAAAAATACTAAATTTAAAATAAAAATGTTATACTATTACATAACCATAGAATATAACATTATGTATCTACTTTAAAATCATGTTAAAGGAAGATTTAATGAATTGGCAAATTGCTCATAATATATTAAGTAGAAAAGAGCAGGATAATAAATGCTATATAGTGAATCTTTCTAATAACACTGAATATATGTACAAATGTGTATGTATTTTCCTTCATTTTACTGCATAAATGCACTGAATTAATACTAAACAAACATAATAAATGGACAATAATGGTTTTGGATCAGTGGTCAGATTAATTTCATAGGCTCTTTTTATTTTTACTTTTTGTATTGTATTTTGTATTCTATTCTGTCTGTGCCTTTTAAAATTTCGACAATGAGCATGCATTAGCTTAATGACCAGAACACGCTATACATGTTACATGAGTTTATGAGTGTGTGCGTGTGTGTATGCTTCAGAATATATATTTATATGTGCACATGTTTTATTTACATATATCTTCTGCTACCTCTTTCTACGAGCTGCAGAAGATGAAGACATGCACATTCACACTCTATGCTTGCTGTGCTAGAGACCGTATTTATGGACATTTTTCGTGTTGGTTACAAAATCGGTATATATTTCTTTATAATCCTAAATAAAATCTCTTGAGTTTGGGGGGTTTTGTTTTTGCTTTTTGTTTGTTTGTACATTCTTTGAAAGGAAATCTCCTTGTGTTTCAAGAATATTTTTAAAAATCCAATTATTTCTAAAACAAAAACAGTTTTGGGAGTACCACTGGGTAATTAATAACAACATGTACACAGGCGAGCACTGGACTCTAATTAATTTACTCTGTAACGTGACTTGAAATTGATAGCTAATTTTAACTACATCATGTGCACTTTGTATCGAATTTTCTTCTTTCTGTATTCACAGTTTTAACCAGAAAACTTAGTTGGAAGGCATCACATTTTCATTAATTCAGGAACAAAAAGCTTTGCATTTGTCTTCCTACCAGCTAAAGCAAGTTAGTAAGGACACAAGAAGACCAATTAGTGAGGAGCTCATATTAAATAAGTCCAAAGCAAAGGAATGGAGAAGCCAAAATGAAGAGACTTTCCAGATTTGCAAGGCCAATGCAATGAATTTAAATGCAAGGTCAATGTGAAATGTACTCTTCCCTTCATGAGTCAGGCTTTCAGCCTGTTTTTGGCTACAGAAAATGAATACATGGTACAGCTATTAAAATGAGACACAATGGTCTCACTTGAGACATAATGGCATCCTCAATTCTACCACATTAGACAATACTGATAAAATAATTTCTGCAAATACCACCTCTCTATTTGTCTCCTTTATATTTTAATGTACTTTAAATGATATGAAGCCTTTTATGATGTTAAAGTTCTAAAATTCCAAAATTATGGAGTCACTATGAGTTTTCTTTCTTGAAAAACAAATCAATAGTTTAGGAACAAAAAAATGAGGGGGGGTGAGATGAATTCTAACCTTGAGTTCTATGTGCTAAAACTACATTTTATATTTTGTCTTATTATATAAAGATACTGTGGAACATGTTTATTCATCCCATCAGTCTAAGTTTTCTCAGCTTCCACGCTGCTAACACTCTGTTGGAGGGCTGTCCTGTGTGTCGTATGTTATTTATCAACATCCCTGGCCTCTACCCACTAAATGCCAGTAGCACCCCTCAGCTCTAACAAACAAAAGTATTTAGATATAGCCAACCGTGCCTGTAGCAGGGAGTAAAATCACTCCCAACTGAGAACCACTGAGTCAGCCCCTCGGTCAGTTCCCAAACATTCTGAGATTTTACTTTGTGTCTGGCACTATGCCGAGGGCAGAAGACAGAGCAAACAAAGTACAGTCTTGATTTCAAGGAGGTCAACTTCTAGAAACATGAAAGGTAATCAAAAAATGGGAGGTATTATCAAGTACACACGGTCTTTACTTCACTGAAGAACCAGGGAAGGTTTGCCGGGGAAAATGCAAATTCAACGAGTCCTGAAGAATGGGTAAGATTTAGCTTGATGAAAAATCTTTATAAAGCCATTTCAAGGAATGCCAAAAGGCACAGTTCAATTTTTGAAATGTGAATCATGTGATATAGCCAATTCAACTGAATTATTTCAAAAACCATAAAATGGGCCAAGCTATCTTATTTAAAAGTGGCCTGTCTTCCCTTAATAGCAATGGGGGAAAAAAGATATTTAGTGCTCATAGTGTTGTTTTTAAACATGTAGACCACAGAAAAATTAAATTTTAATATTTTAGAATGTATTGACTATGTATGCATACACACACACACGCACACACATATTTTCTGCTGATCCAGGTTTTAAGGAGAAGAGAAAGATGAGAAGAAAAGCCAATTCTTTGCCCTGTGATTGTGCTGATCCACTTAATATAATTTTAAAAATTTGATTCACATGAGCAAACCTATTAGAAGCTTGCCATGTGCCAGATGATCTTCTCAGGAAGAAGATATCTGAAGTACAATCTCCGACCTCCGGGGATATTTAGTCTTATAAGAAAATCGTAAGCACAAAATCCGTGGTAACAAACAATTTTTTTAGCTAATAATAGGTACAGGACATGATATTAAGACATCTATATATGAACACAGAACACAGCCCTTACCTACATGAGTTTGCCCGCTAGCAAGAAAACAGATATCATTAGAATTATTCCAAAAGCTGTGCATGGGCTTACCAAGGAGAAGTCATAAAATGTTCCACTACTGCCCCAGACTCTGAAAATCCCCACCATCAAAACTGGATTTCTCTAATGTTTCCAGAAAAATAAAAGTGGTGATTTGCTATCTGGGTGAATTAGGTAGTTGCTCAGACTTTTCAAAGGCATTCCAGAAGCTACTTACAATGAGAAATAAACATAGGTGTACCTCAACTCTGTTGCTCTCATCCCAAATCCTGAGAATAGATTATATCACATTGTGAACTGCACCCACTGTGGGTGGGGCTCCTTGACCAGTCATAAACATTAGAGATGGTCCAGGCCTAATGATTGGGTGGGTGGTCAGAGACTTGGACATCAGGTTGTGGTCGTGGTGGGCAATGGACACACCACCCAGTTCCTGTCATCCCAGTAATCCTGATTTTTTCCTTAGGCATGGAGGGTTGTATAAGAATGAGCACACCACATTTTATAGTTGAGGCCTGAGAGACATCTTCATCAGGAAGTAGCTGAAGCTTTCATATACTAGGATATGATATACCCATATTAGCAATTAAACTGAAGATGTGCCTTCAACTTCAGGTCAGAAAAATCTGACTTTAGGATATGTCAGACTGCAAAGTTGAGTTTAGAGAGACCAACAGCTAAAGCAAGATCCCTTGACAATTGTGGCCATAATAAGTTACAGGGTAACAAAAGGATTCTCATGAGGGAGTCCTCAGGAGGAATAAGAACCCAGAGTCATGTGTTGAGATGTGATCGTTCACATCACCTCGTTTTCTCAGGAATCTCGTCCCAGCCAAATAAATCTCTTTGGTGTCCATCTTAAGTTAGAAAAATATTTTCCCAGAGGGTCTAGAAAAAATAGCATGGAATCATAGGTAGGTTTTATGATGAAGCTTAGGTTTCAGAACCACTTACTTTCATAGGTTTCTCTAAGAATCTGGGAAGGGTCCCGGAAAAACATTCAAATTATCATAAGCTTTTGTGAAATTTGTAGAAGTCAGCTCTTTGAACCACCACCGTTTTATATTCTGACTTCCCTTTCATCACATTTCCCCTCGCGTAGGGTAGATTTGGAGTGGCTTTATCTGTGGAATCCCTGCCAAGTAGAAGTCCTTCTGCGAATGCATTTAGTTAAGAGGATACATTTACTTGGTTCACAACCACTCCCGTGTATAGTTGAAGCGTTGCTACGTCTCCAGAGTTCGTGAATGGCTTCGAGAAACATCCTTCCCTACCACTGTGCCATCTTCTCTGGTGCAGAAACGGGAACATTCTTGCAACGTAATGGCACCTGGCACAAAAATCATTTGGGTAATGGAGGAGAAACAATGTTTGCAATACAGGGAATCCAGCAGCGGGTCATGGCAATGTGTCCCCTGATCTCTTTGGATGCCATTTGATCACTTTGTGTGCTGTCTCCTTTGATGTGGAGACCCAGATGTTCCTGGGCTGGGATTACAGCCAATTCCTGACTGACCCGGGGGGTGTGGAAATCCAATGCCCTCTGCACCTATCCAGGACACTACTGAGGTTAGGGCAGCTGTCTCCTGGGGACTTTGCCTGATATCCCACACACACTTAGCTTTCCCCTCTTCCCTGGGAGGATTTCCCTATTTAAATCCCTTGTATGGAAAACCTAATCTCGGAATCTAGCGAAACTGATTCAATACAAGCCAAAGCTATTTGGATGTTTGTAGTATTTGTCAGCTTTTTACAATTATAATTCAATGTAATTTCTTTTATTATCATGAATAAATCTTTACTCTTGTGCCTACGTTTCTAATTTTGTACTTTTTTTCTCAAAGACGGAGAAGAAAAATACATAACATTCATGTCCTACAAAGCCTAGACCTGTCCTGCATAGAGAAGACTCTTAGTAGGAGACTGAATCAAGAGTCAAGGAGGAGGTGACACATCAGTCCTTACAGAGCTGGCGTCAGGGAGGGCAAGCGTACTCTCCCCGGCTCAACCCCAGGAAACAATCCTGGAAAAGTCCTGGTTCAAATCAGTGTGATTGATGACTCTTAATTTACTAAGTAGAGCTGCACAACCTATGTTTTTTCACACATTAAGTTACCTGAATGACTATTTAGTCAACTATTTAATAAGACCCAAGAAGAAATCAAGGAATACCTAGACTGCAGAACATCAAATCCAGAAGTGGGCAGTGATAACAAGTTCGCTAGAAGGGAAACAAAGGATATCGGGTATCCTTTAAATTCAATGATTTCACAAAATCTGTGCAGCCAGTTTTGCTTCAAGCCCCAAAGTTCTGCTAATAAGTTTAATATTTAACATTCCATAGCATCTGAACTACAAATGGAAGTTACCCTCCTTTGAATATCCATCTTCTACACTTTACCCTGCAAGTTTGTTATTAAACAAATATAAAGTTTTATGTATAATATTTTCTTTGGGACACTATAGTACATTTCCGTTTGAGTAAGTTACTTAACCTGATTAATTCCCACCACAAATGTCTCCTCTTTTATCTATGTTTTAGAGTATTTTGTATAAACTATGTATTATATGAAAGATTTTTAAATGCAACTCTGAAATAATGTGGCTTTGAAGAATAGTTGAAGTTTTATAAGTTTAATATCTTCCATAAATGTCCATTAAGTTTTCTAATATTAATACTTTGAGTCATTTCTTTTAGTTGTAGAGATAAATCATTTAAGAAAAACAATCTTTGCATTGATATTTTTATATTTCTTTCTATGGAGATTTATAGGTATTTAATCATAATTTTATACTATACTGAATCATTTTATCACCTGTTTAGAAATTATTTTATTCCTCTTAGCACACCTAACCATTTTTCTTAACTTTCTTTCTTTTTATCATGTATTGAATATTTTTTAACCTATGTACCTCATCACCTTCTAATTTGCTAAGTTTATATTCATCCCACTATTTCTTCCCTTTTCTTGGTCTTTTTATTAACTTCCTTACTGTAATTGTTACTTGAGAGAATGTTTAAGGTTATACATATTCCCATGATCATTACTTTTACTACATTTGATATTTTAATATGTACTGTTCTCACTATTATCTTCCTAATAGTTGATTATCATTTATTTATTATTCAACCCAAAGATAGTTGAGAAGAAATTTTTTCTTTTCTGGTTATTTTGTTTACAGATTAATTTTTTCCTTAAGTTATATTGCATTGTGACTATTAAGGGTGGCCTATAGAATGCATATTTTTGTGGCTCTATTGATGTTTCTTTGAATCTATGATAAGAGCAATTTAAAAGATAGTCCATAGATTCTCACAAAGGATGAGGTAAAAATTTGGTATTACTTTCACAAAAATATCCTTATTTATTGCATTTTTTCCAAGTCACTTACAGACTCATGCACTGCGTACTTAATTTTTCAATAGTTTAGGAAGGCCCCTCTTCCTCTGCTTCTTTGATTTCATAACAGTATCAGCTCTGATTTTTCTATCATAAATTTCTATGTATTTTTTAAGTGTTGGATCCATCTTCATATATCTCATTTTTTCCTATCATTATGTTTTATCCTTTTGTCTTTCAGCTTCTTAAGTTTATTTTCTATGCCATTGGTTTGATGTTTTGTAATACTTACCCTAGAATTTCATGTGTTCCTTGATGTTTTACATTTAACACTCTTGAATTCCACTTTTGTATAGTGCCATGTCCTTGCTAATCCTTAAGAATGTAGATTACAATTTATGTATAATTTTCTTCTGCAATCCCAATCTAAATTAGAGCAGTTTTTTTTTTTTTTTTGGAGAAATTTACAAGCTGATTCTAAAATTTATAGAGAAATCCAAAGGGTCAAAAACATTCAAAATAATCTTTGAAAGGCATAATAAAGGGAGAGAATTAATACTACCATGTTTATGGACTCGCTCTAAAGCTGCAGTTATTAAAAACTGCAGGCATCAGGCTTAAAAATAGACAAATTGAACAATGAAATAGAGAGTTCATAATCAAACACGTACATGTACAGACAAAAGTAACAACGCAGCTAAGTGTGAAGGGCTTTTTTTTTTTTCAATAAGTCAACATGGGAAAATTGGACATCTGTATGGAAATAAAAATATATCTTGTATCCCTGCCTTATTCCATATACAAATATTTCAAGAGGATTATAGACATAAATGTGAAAGGAACAATCAAGAGGTTTGCTAGAAAACAGTACAGAGAAGGATATCTTCATGAAATTAAATAGAACCTAGAAAGTATTACTCATAAAGGAAGAAGTTGATGACTTAAATTATATTAAAATTAAATGATTTTCAGTGAGTTTACCGAGGTGCACAGTTAGTCACATGAATCAGTTTTTGAGGAATTCCTTTCCCCTATTGAGACCCCTAATTCCTCTCCCCAACTACTTTTGATAATCTATTCTTTAAAAGAAGAGACTTTTGATGATATGAGAATAGTTTCACATCTGTTATTTTTTATTTTCATTTTGTTTTTTTGAGACAGGGTCTTGCTCTGTCCCCTAGGTTGGAGTGCAGTGGCCTCATCATAGCTCACTGCAGCCTCCACTCCTGGACTAGAGGGATCCTCCGGTCTCAGCCTTCCAACTAGTTAAGACTACAGGTGTGCGCTGTCACGCCCCCATAATTTTTTAAATTTCCCTTGTAGTGATGGAGTCTCGCTGTGTTGCCCAGGGCGGTCTCCAACTCCTGGGCTCAAGTGCTCCTCCTGCCTCAACCTCCTAAAGTGCCGGGATTACAGGTGTGGGCCACCGTGCCCAGTGTACATCTTTCAGGGAACACTTTGATATTTAAAAATACAACTTGAAATTTTGTGGCAAAATGATACAGATTAATTCCACATCAAACTCTCCTTTGCCTTGGCAATGTTCCATTTCTTTCCTTAAAAAAATATATTTACATAGTGTTTTCTGTGTCTCTGTCAAGAACCCCAGAATCTGACACAGGATTTATGAAAACTCTGAATATTCATGTTTTTTTTTTTTTTAAACTCAGAAAGCTGTGTGTTTTCTCAGACTTCAGGGTTTGAGGCTCTGGGCAGAGGGAGGGGGTTTCCCTTGGCCTTTCTTCTTTGGGTTGCACACTCGGATAGGGTAGCTTCTTATCACTCAGAAAGAAAGGAAAAAGAAGGGAGCGGGGGAAGGAGGAGAAGAAGAAGAGGAAGAAAAAGAGGAAGAAAGAGGAGAAGAAGAAGCAGCAGCAGTAGCAGAAATTGAACCAAAACAAAGGATTCCACCTGTCCTTTCCCTCCAGGCTCTGCACTTTGCTGAATCAGATGCTGCAAGACCATAGCCTGTGATGTCTCAAGCTCTGTCTCCCTCTGGTGACCAGTCTTACTATTTCTGGACGCCAGCACAGGCTATGGCCATCCCTGTTTTTCTGAGAAGCTAAAGCCTCCATTGATTTTAGAAAAAGAAAAAAGTGCACTGTTTCCCTTTGAAAACTCTAAGTTCACTCCTTCCCCCTTTGGTTGGGGCAGCAGGATGACACCACTCCCAGCACGTGCCCCATGTCCGCTGCTGGGTCTGCGTGCCAGCTCCTCCATGCTGCTCACTGGAAAGCACCCAGTGCACTGTCGAAACTCTCCGCGCCTGTTTCCTCGCCTGCAAAATGAGGAGGAGAGTGCATGCACCTCAGAGGCTGTTGGGAGGAAGGAACAAGGTACCCCATGCCAGCACTTTGTGTCCTGCCTGGCAGAGAGAGTGCGCGTTGCGGCACAGTTGCTGTGCTTTATGCCTTCACAGGGCACCAGCGTCGCAGGGCTCTGGAACTGGGATCCACGCTCTTAAACGTTAGAAAACACAGCTTTTCCAGTAAGACAAAGGCATCCGGAAATGAGACATTAGCTAAGAAAGGATGGGGGTGTGTACATTAGGAGTCAGTTTCTGTCTAGGAATTCATAGCTCATATTTTCAGATCAGATCCTAGAAGGTACAAAACATAAGAAAAACCCAAAATGTTTTCCAGATCCTGGTCACTAAAGGAATTTAGAAGTTTCTATTTCAGGAAAATTCCAGAGTCTGACTCTTTGGGTCCAATTCTGATCCTCCCATTTTTCAGCTGTTTGACTCTGGGAAAATTATTTGGTTCTTCTGAGCTTTTGTCCCTTCCTCTGTAAAATGGGAATGAGAATTGCTTTTCCTGCCAATGTTCATAGTGAGACCGTCCACAGGAGACCTAGCAAGCCTTTGCGCAGAGGACGCCCTCTATGTATGTTGCATATTATCGACTCTAGTGCAAGCTGAGCTGCTCAGTCCCAGTAAAGGTGAGCCCAGTATCAAGGGAGAAAACTTGCTAACAGTAATTTCTTCCGAAGCAAAGGGGTTAGCAGAAAGTCCACTTCCCTTTACAAAAGAGGTTTTCAGAATTGGCTGGCTATTGGAATTGCCTGGGGAGCTTTAAAAAATGTCAAAGCCTCAAAGCCGGGGCTCCACCCTCCAAGGTTCTGATGTAATTGATCTGGGGTGTGGCCTGGCACTGAATGTATAAAAGCTCTCCAGATGGTGGTAAGTGTAGCCAAGGCTGGCAACCACTGCCTTAAGAATACCTTTCTACACATTGGCATGGCGTTAGATTTTTTTTTTTTCTGCACCTTCATGCAAATCTGCTAAGGTAGGCAAGCTGAAAAGCAATTTAAGAACAGAGTATATTTGAAATCAGAGCAGTTTGACTGGCTTTGAAGGATCAGGAAAACAATGGGTAAGGACACGTAAGTCCCACCAAGTATTTTTGTAAGCTGTGATGTTCTTCAGAACCGCGAGCCTGTCCACATTCTCTCTGAAATCCCTTCGTTCACACAGGGGACGGAAGTCCTCTGCCATCCCTCAGAGATCCCAAACCCGGGTCATTACACACACGCGTGGACACGTGAACCCAAGTCAACGGGCAACATCAAGAGGAGCCTTAAAAGGGAAGAGTCTTTGTGGAAAGATATGAAGGAACCTGCAGGAAAGGGGTGGGTGGGCTGGGTCAGGGGAGAATCTGCCTCTGTCCCTGTGGCAGAGGACTTCAGGAGGAGGCCAGCGGAGTTCTATCTGTGGGAAGCGCAGAGCCCTTGTGGGAATAAGCTGAGGGTCAGCCAGCCCTCAGGAATAACACTCTTGGGTGAGCGGGACTTGGGGGTGGTGCCGGGGGAGTGCGGCACGCAAGGGCCCCTTCCTCCTCCTCCTCCTGCGGGAGGCGCAGGCATCCCGGGGGGAGAGAGCTAGGGCATGTCTAGTGAGTCTGGGGACAGTGGTTAGCAATTAGACACAGGGAAGCTTTCCAGGACAAGCCTGCAGTGCCCTTGTCTCGTTTTCCCTCTGGAGCCTGACCGGCTGGTCTGAATCCCAGCTTGGCCACTGTGTGACCTGGACATGTCACTTAACCCCTCAGTGACTTGGTTTCCACACCTACAATGGCGATGACACTAGTACTCCCCTCACAGAGTTGTTGGAAGGCTTAAATGGCAGTGAATGTAATTCAGTGTAATGTAATTAACTGTAATCATTGTCAAGGGCTTTAATTAGTGCTTAGGGCATACTAAGGACCATGTTCAGTGTTAATATTATTATTATTTCTAATCTAGCACTGAAGAAAAGTGTTTAGGTCTTAACGAAATGAAATCATGTTTTATTAAAACAAAAGTGACTGCCATGAAAGGGGCTGTACAAAAGCGAGAACTTTTGTTTGAGAGAATTCTTATGCAGTGTGGACCCTTCCTTTAACTTCAGCGGTGGGAGTGTTGGCAGGAGGTGATACCTGAGACAAAGCTAGGAAAAGAATGCCCCCATAATATGCTGAAATAAAAAAAAAAGAATGGCCACCATCAGGCCAAAGCCACCTGGTGTCCTTTGAAGAGACAGCAGGGATGCTGCCGGAAAAACACAGGCGGAGCTGCAGCCCTTCTGCCTCAGCGAACTTTGCATGTTACCTGGAGAATCCTGGGCCCCCCTGTGTTGCAGGGGTGACTAAAAGTAGTTCTCTCCATCGTTAAGTCTTATGGCCTCTTTTCTGTGGACCTGAGTTTCAGACCAGCTTGTCCCTGCAGCACGAGGCCCGGCAACACTGGAAGCAGAGTGCTGTGGCACGCACACCAGCTCTGGGGGGCAGTGCTGCCGCATGGAGGGGTGGGCGTGAATTCTCAGGGCAACTACCGCGAGGGCTTGGGAGCTTTTGGAGCGTGAGATAAGATGAAGCCCTGAGGAGAGGCGCCGGGCCCATCTCCTGCTGCAGCAAACTCACAGCCTCTGGGCCCGTCTCACACAGCTTGGGAAGGGCGGCGCTGAGACGCCGCTGATTCCCAGGGTCAGACAGAACAGTCAGACAGAACAGTCAGACATAATGTTTGGTCAGGGGTGTTAGAGTAACCAATTCTGGGTCCAGTGAAGGCGTGATTGTACTCGTGAAGAGTAAGAATTAATAAACTCCCCAAATAGCTTCAGTCCAGAGAAGATTCCAAAAATGGTAAGAATCAGATTCAAAGTGTAACAGGATAAAAAGAAAAGCTATTTTAGGGTCTCTGTTAATAAGGACATCACCCAAAGTTTCCCCAGAAATGGTTTTTCAAAAGGCTTCAAAGTTGTAAAAATTAATTAACATTTTACATTTAGTGTCCCACTAATTTCACATCTGCTACTGATTTTCTTACTAATTAGAAAAGCTGTTGGAGGAGGAATGATTAGGAGATGCTCACAAAGTACAAATTAAGTCATAATTAGAAGGCAGGGGTATGCGAATGAGCAGCAAGGCTGGTGTTCACACCAACAGAGGACTCTCCTTCCCCTGCGTCTTTGAGCTGATTTCTATTAGAATCCTGTATGCGTATAGGTATGAACCCCATTTGATAGCTTGGGGCACGTTATTTGAAACTGTACAATCTTCAGAGAGAAGACTCACCCTCTGAAGTCTTTTAGCCTCAAAATTGAGTGGAGAATATTAGACCTACCTAATACCTGTTCTCAGGTATAAGCAGGTGAGATCGTGTACCACTTCCATAATTATTCAAAAGTTACATTTTGGAATGCTGCGAGATATGCATCTTAAAGCGTCTCTTCTCTTTGTGGAGCCCCCAGCCTGGCATGGGCCAGGAAGGTAGCGCTGGCTACCGCGGAGAACAAGCAGGGGCTGAGGTGACACCCAAACGGCCCAGCTGTAGTTCCCAGCATTCTTGCTCAGCCATTGTCTTCATGATCTTGCTCAGGCCCTGCAGCCAGCCTGCTGCTCCAGTGTGAAGCAGACGCGGAGTATGAGCTGTACAGCTAACACACATTGATTTCTCATAGAAGGTGACAGTGAAATTTAGGGCCTTTTACTTGCCACAAGAAAGTAACCATCTTACTGAAGAAATAAAACATTCACTGGAAGCCAATACAAGACAGGATATGGGTGATGGATACCCTAAATACCTTGAATTGACCATTACATGTTTCTATGCCTGTAATTAAATTTCACATGTACCCCATAAGTATGCAAAAATATAACATATCAAAAAATTTTTTTTTAATTTAAAAAATGAGGAAACCATGATGGTTTCTAAAGCTGGAGCCCCTCTCCCAGCCTCAAATTCGCAGTGACATTGGTGAGAATCTGTACCTCTTGAAACAGTGAGACTCTCCTGTGAGATCCCTGCTGCCACGTGGCTCTGATCCTTCTGCAGAAGGAAATTGCCAGGGCATAGCCCGTCAGAGGCCAGGCCCTGGGGATCCCGCATGATATTCATTGCCAGATCTTTCTGATTTTTCAAGAGAAATTGGAACACTGGATCTATACAGGAAATTTGCCGATTTAAAACATGTTAACAACAAATTCAAAACTTTAAAAACCTGCAAGTCAAACAAAACACCACACCCCAAATGCTCACTCATATATTAATTTCACATGTGGCCTAGACTGAATCTATCTTAGGCTGATGATCCCAGTCGCAAGAGAGAGAGACAGAAGGTGCCAACAGAATTTAGAGATGGATGATTTTGGGATGAGCTGAAAGAGTCACAGAAAACTGCAAGAAGAAGCACTGTGATAATCTGCCTCTTTGTTCCGAAGACATTATCGCTCTCATTTTTACTGTTCAAAAATTGGAGGTCTTTTCAAATTATGAAATTGAAATATTTTTAATTATGAATATATTCTGTTAACATAGTCCCATATTACGTCTATATGTCCCTAGAAAGCTGCTCCTGGCTGTTCGTGCATGCTATTTTGTGATGTAATATGTTGGGATGGAGGTAAATAAATCCCTCAGGCAAAACAATTTTTAAAACTCAGGAATCCTAACACATATCATTTTTTAAATTTAATAGAGCGATATTCTGCTAAAAGAACATTTACTCTCTGAAGACACATCTGCAGCTGAATGTTGCCTTAAGGAACTACAAGTGCCTCATTTTTACCAAGAGCATGTACATAAAATTAGATTACATTGACATTCCAGAGATAGTCATTAAATGTTCCATTTTGTATGACAGTGAGATGATGCTTCTGCAATAGCAAGCATCTTTTTTTTTGTATAACATTTTTAAGGGAGAAAGTTATTTTAAATTTCATAATGGTTACAATTACATATTAGAGAACAGGGATTGATTTTTTCTGGCACATTTTAATACTGTTTTACATTTTAAAAAGTTAATTTATGTTCCATCAAAGTCACCCTGTTTAATGTACAATGTTTTGAATTTGGATGAACATATGCAGTTATGTAACCTCTGATGCCCTGTTTTGACATGAGAAGTAAAGTATAGTCTCAAATCTAGATTCATTAATTGATTCAGTTTATTCTTTTAATTCATTCAGCCATTTCACAGCCTGTTAATGTTCCAGGCATTGGGAATAAAAAAGAGCAAAGACACGGCCCCTGTCTTCAAGGAGCTCTCTGTTTTGTTGAGAAGCCGGACACCTGAAGGTGTGAATGCAGCCAGACAGCTGCTGTAAAGGACACCTGCGCAGATACCACTCCCATTTATTCATTTCGCTAATACAACCTGATACCCCCACCAATACCAGGCCTATTGCTGTAGGTATTGACTCTCCTGGTATTGAGAGTCAAACTGTGGACAAGAGAGCCCGGCAAATGCCCAGCCCTGCAGGGGAGCAAACAGGTGAGCAGCTGGGTACAGCACAGAGAGGCGAGTTCTCTGCTGGGGAAGGACAGAGATCTCTGGGCCCCTTGGGGTGGGGGCCTGGACAAAGCTGCTCGGGCTTCCACTGCAAGCTGGGGGAGGCCTGCTCGGGGAAGTTACGTAGCCTCTTGATGAATTTCTTTCATGGTTCCCCTGGCATAGCCCAATTCTGGAAGCGGTTGAGGAAAACTTCACAGAGTGGCAAGAAGGTTGCTTAGTACAGTGATTTATGACTGGTTAATGATGGAGCAAATGTGTGAGAGAGCATTTACACAAAACGACAATCCAAGGAAGCTTCTGTTTTTCACGCTCCAATCAGGCTTAGAGAAATGGCTGTCCTGCCGACAGGGCGTCTATGCTCCGCTGATCCATGCGGTGGCAGTGCCCGGAAAGCCATTCATTAGGAGGGGGAGGACAGAGAACAAGCCTGGGTGTCTGGTACCAGCCACCCCAGCCGGGCCCCACTGGCCCAGCTCCAGGTGCTGACAGCCAGAGGCTGGGCCCGTGATGAAGTAGACCTTGGCGGGGCCTGTTCCCAGCCAGCCGGCCATGGGGTGCCGAGATAAGCGGCCCTAATGGGCTGCCTTGGCTACCCCATCAATCTCAAGGCAGGCAGAAGGCGGCCAGAGCAAAAGGCTCCCTGGATTGAAATGCTTGGTTTTGTCCAGATCCATTGGCCGGGACTTTATGTCCTTGACCATGCTGGGCGGTGTTCACGGGCTATCAGAGGGGACACTTAAATTAAATGCTGGGAACTTTATTGGCTTACATTTATGTCCCTGCTCCCTCCTCACCTCTCCATTACAAATTAGTGGAAATCTTCATCCCAAGCCAATGACTTGTCTTTGACTCCTTTACCCCGGCCACGCCTTCACTGCCTCGTCTGTTTTCCTGTCTATCTAGATGCTGGCTGCTTTGCAAAGCACAGAGTCAGCCTTAGAGTCAGATAGCCTGGGGGTCCTCAGCCTCGGCACTGTTGACCTCTTGGCTTGCGTGATTCTGTGTGGCGGGGCTGCCCTGTGGCAGCATCCCTCACCCCTACCCACTAGATGCCACGAGCACCCCTCCAGTTATGGCAACCAACACTGTTGCCAGACCTTACCAAATGTCCCCAGGGGATGAATTGCCCCTTGTTGAGAAACCCTGAGCTAGGCCTGGGTTCTCATTCCACCTCTGCACTTACCAAGTTGCTTAGCTTCTCTGAGACCCAATTTCCTTGCTCATAAATTATATTCTATGGTTGTTACAAAAATTAGACAAATGTAAAGTTGGTTAATTCCTGGCATGTGGTATGCCATCAAAGCGCAACTATTATTACCATTTTAGTACTCTGTGAATTTTCCTGGATAATTTTTTACTTGTGATTCCAGATTTCTGGTGACCAAATTATTCAAGAAAGATTGTGGAATTAACAGAAATTTCCTTGGCTCTGTAGCCTGCCACATAAGGAAGCTTGGCTTGGGTTGCATCACCTAAAAGTATAGTTTGTATCTGGGTCTGTGTCTGGGAAAGCTGCTGTTTTCAACATCCCTGCAAAATAAGATCAGCTGCCCGATGAGCTTAAAGAGACTTCTGCCTGTGGCTGCCGGCCCTGGGGTGCGAACCGCCCCCTTCGCTTCCAGTTATGAGCATATAAGGTCCCTGATGGTTTTGGAAGCCAATATTTGACTTCCCCAGCCTTTAAGATTCAGGGCTTAGAACATATCCAACCTGATTTTTTAGTAGAGTATTAAATAGTTTGAAAACAGGGAGCTATTTCTTAAAATAAGTTGTAATTTTACAAAAAAATGGCCTTTTAGGGTTGCTGATCAGGGTTTAAGGAATGTCTTCCTGCTATCTCCACTGCCCCAAGACATACATTTTTCTCTTTCCCATTCTGAAAATATGCACAATTTTTTATAATTACTGTTCTTCTTTTGGCTGGCTTATGAAGAATAGGAAAGGGGAAGAAGCATAGAAGAGGGGACATATTTTGCAGTTTATTGAAAGTGTGAGGTGACAAGCCACCCCTTCTTCCCACTGTCCTCCCTCCTGCTCTCCCTCCCTCCTTTCTTGTCTTTTCCTTCCTTCCTTTCTTTTATTTTTTCTTTTCTTTCTCTTTCTTTCTTTCTTTCTTTCTTTCTTTCTTTCTTTCTTTCTTTCTTTCTTTCTTTCTTTCTTTCTTTCTTTCTTTCCTTCTTCTCTCTCTCTCTTTCTTTTTCTTTCTTTCTATAAAAATCCTTTTGTTTATTCTAGGACCTACCAAGCATGATGATAGTGACAGAGATAGGACATAATAACTGAACTGAATAAGAAAATCCCAAAACAACAAATGCTGGCGAGGATGTGGAGAGATAGGGACACTCTTACACTG
>CAUYRT010065688.1:0-112923 GCA_963574885.1 Lepilemur ruficaudatus
ACAGTCTCACTCTGTTGCCCGGGTTAGAGTGCCATGGCGTCAGCCTAGCTCACAGCAACGTCAAACTCCCGGATTCAGGCAATCCTTCTGCCTCAGCCTTCTGAGTAGCTGGGACCATAGGCATGTGCCATCATGACTGGCTATTTTTTTCTATATAGTTTTAGTTGTCTAGCTAATTTCTTTCTATTTTTTAGTAGAGACAGGATCTTGCTCTTGCTCAGGATGGTCTCAAACTCTTGAGCTCAAATGATCCTCCCACCTTGGCTTCCCAGAGTGCTAGGCTTACGGGCGTGAGCCATGGTGACTGGCCCCTTGTTTTCTTTTTAAGGAGAAGCCCCTGGTGTTTGCTGCCTTTGATCTGGGTGTGAGACGGCCCTGCCTTGGTGCAGGGTGGAGGTGAGCGAACATCCCAATGACGTGGATGAAGGCACGGAAATCGTGGAGGAGCTGTAGTTACTTTGGTTGAATGATTTTAAAGCCACACTTTAACATATTAGAAAGCCATTTGCTTTGAAAGTCTGTCTACAGCGTGCTAGATCAGCGACAAGGTATGAATCTCAGTTTGTCAATAATGTAAGTGTGTTTTGAGGCAAGATTTGCTGACTGGGCAAGAAGTAAGGGTTATTTTACTCATGTACATATGTCTCTAAAACATTCATAACAGCTGGTGTGAGATAGGATGCATAGAAAATGTGCAAGAAGTCTTTCTGAAATAGCCTTTGATAGACAGACGTGGATCTTAATCCAGCATGGGTGTCCATCCTTCTTCAATTGAGTCTTTCCTTTCGGGCTGTAGCTCTGTGATGTGAGTTGCAGGGAGGCTGAGCAAGGGTTACAGGTCAGACCGCTCACCACTTACAGTGGTAGATGGGGGACATATACAGCTATGCATCGTGCGACAAGGACATGGCCTGAGAAGTGAGTCATTAGGTGATTTCATCATTGTGTGAACGTCAGAGTACACTTACACAAACCTACACGGTGCAGCCTACTGCACACCTGGGCTGTATGGTGTGGCCTATTGCTGCTAGGCTACACACCTGTACAGCGTGTTACTGTCCTGAATACTGTAGGCAATTGTAGCATGATGGTAAATATTTATGTATCTAAACATAGAAAAGGTACAATAAAAATGTGGTATAAAAGATAAACATGGTACACTTGTGTAGGACACTTACCATGAATGGAGCTTGCAGGGCTGGAGGTTACTCTGGGTGAGTCAGTGAGTGAATGAAGGTGAAGGCCTTGAACTGTAGACTTTATGAACATCGTACACTTAGGCTAAACCACATTTATTTAAGAATTTTTCTTTATTCAAGATAGATAAATTAACCTTAGCTTACTATAACTTTTTTACTATATAAACTTTTGAATTTTCTTAAACTTTTGATTCTTTTGTAATAGCACTTAGTTTAAAACACAAACACATTGCACAATTGTACAAAATATTTTGTTTCCTTCTTATTCTACAAGCTTTTTCTATTTAAAAAATTTTAATTTATTTTTTTACATTTTACACTTCTTTGTTAAGAATGAAGACACAAACACACGTGAGTCGAGGCCTACAATATCACTGTCTTCCACCTCCCCATCTGTCCCACTGGAAGGTCTTCAGGGGCAGTGACACACATGGTGCTGTCATTTCCTATGGTAACAATGCCTTCCTCTGGGTACCTCCTGGAGGCCCTGCCTGAGGCTGTTTTACAGTTAACTTTTTTTTAAAAAAGTAGAAGGAGTATGCTCTAAAATAACAATAAAGAGTATATCATAGTAAATCCGAACACCAGTAACATAGTCATCTATTATTATCAAGTATTATGTACTGTACATGACTGTACGTGCTGGACTTTTGTCCAACTGGCAAGGCAGTAGGTTTGTTTACACCAGCATCACCACAGACACCTGAGTAATGTGAGTTGCTCTACGATGTTAGAACGGCTAAGACGTCACTAGGCCATAGGAATTTTTCAGCTCCATTAAAATCTTATGGGACCGCTGTCGTATGTGTGATTTGTTGTTGACCAAAATGTTGTTATGCAGTATGTGACTGTATATATAAATGTGTGTGTATGTGTGTGTGTATATGTACATATATATGTGTATGTGTGTGTGCATGTGTGGATATATGTGTGCATGTGTGTATATATGTATGTGTGTATATGTGTATGCATGTATTTATGGGCGTGTGTATATGTATTTTGGGTGGTGGGTCACGGAGCCATCTATTGACCCGAGTTTGGGCCTCACGTAAACAGCCTGGTAGCTTGTGGCCATCTAGTGGGTCCTGGTGATAGTCAGGTTCCACAGATAAATGACAGTTGTGCAAACTTAGCAATGCTGGAAGGATCTTGTCCAGGTCAGGCTTCGCCACAGGAGCATCCAAGTGACTTGGCGGGAGCGTGTGAGGTAGCAGCTGTTTTCCCGCTTGGCGGGGCTGCTGTGCAGGGCGGGTGCTACAGCAGCTCAGGCCTGGGGTCGCTGGCCTGCTGTCCACCTGTCCTGACTCTGCATCCTCCGTACTCTTCAGTTCACCCCGCAGGTCACCGCATTACACGCTGGAGGAGTGAGAGACCCAGGCCTTCCTGCACCTCGGTCTCCCCGCTGCACATCCACCCGCCGTCCTGAGGGCTGCCCGACTGAATTCCTCAGGGGGCACCAGACTCACATGGACCCCTCCTCCTGCTCCCACGAGAGAGCAAGGGCCATTCCCTGCACAACCCACTGAGCCGCATCCCCTGGAGTGGGCCTGTGGCCCGGGGGCAGCCCTGCTGAAACACACTCCAGTTGTCTTTGAGAAGGAAGGCAGTGCACGCTCCCCTCTCCCAGGGACGGTGGAACGGGAGGCCAGTGCGTAGGCTCTGCCATGGGTGGCGTCAGTCACGGCTACGATGGCCTTTGAGCTGTGCATGCATTACCTGGAGGGCTGTGGCCTAGGTCTCCTCTGCAGAACTTTAGAAAGAGGCAGGCTCTCTTCTTTCTGCAAGGGTTGCCTTGCTGCAAGGCAGAGGATTGAAAACCACTTCCCATTAGCTCCTGCTGGGATACAGCTGTGGTCAAGGAGCAAGGTGACGGACAGGGCAGGAGGGCACAGGTGAAGCCCAGCCACCCCCTCCCGACCCCCAGATTGCTTTATCTCTACTGCATAGTGAAGGATGGAGATATTGGGGAAATAGCAACTCCTACATCCCTTGGCTATTTGGATGATTAAGCAATGTGATTTTTGTTGAAGTGCCATGTAATCCATGAGGTGTTACACAAATGTTATTTTTATCATTTTTATCCACGTGTCCATTAAAACAGTTAAACTTGCACTTGTCTGTTTCTAACAACATTGTGGGGGGAGAGAAATCAATGAGCTGAAAATCAAACTTCTCTCAAAACATCTCAAGAAAGCAGTGACTTTGTCATCTACTGTTGGGCTAGTAGCACATGTATGTTGTCCCCTTCCCAGCAGGGCCAGGCCCGGATGAAACTGCAGCAACAGGAATCTGTAGGCAGGAATGACATGAAATAGATCCACATGCAGGCAGGAGAGCTTCTCCACCTTGGAGTCAAAGAAACCACTTTCTAGCAGCCTGTTCCCAGAGCCACTGCAGGAAGAATGGGATTTGTGATTAAATCCCTTAAAAGATTTAAAAATCAAACTCAACTAGGATCCTACATGGAAATTTCTACTGGGAGATATTTTTTAAAGGCTCATTCTCATTGCACAACCATTTCAAAATCACCAAATTCATAAACATCTACTGTGTAGTACTGAACTCTTCTCATTTCAGAGGTGTTCTGGGAAAAGTTTGACATTTAACAGGGAGAGCTGTGATCCGAAGTCTTTAGGTCAGCATCCGGAACATGAAACTTTTTGGTGACTGTATTTGCAGACAGATCCAGTAAAAATCACTCATATTCTCAAAGGTCCTCTGTCTGGAATGGGAGCACGTTTTGTCTTTGAGGGTGGGCGCAATGATGTCCCAGCTATTGTGACGATCACAGGATGAGCTAGTTTGCAAAATGCTGAGAGCAGGGGAGAGGAGTAGAGGGCAGAGAGAGTACAGGTGAGCTCAATGGCTCCAGAGGTTCTGGGGGAGTTGGAAGAGGGCCTGGTGGGTGCTCCCTGGAGGGGTGAGGTCACCAGGTGAGGGAGAATGCTGGCTTGGACCTGTTCCCTGGGGGCACACTGATACCCACCCTATGGGGACACGACACCCTGGGCCCAGATGTGGCTGCAACTGCTCCTCCCATCCGAGGTGGGGACCTGGAGCTCTGACTTGGGCCAGGCCTGGTGGATGCCCTTGGGGTGGGGTGAAGTCCCCAGAAGAAGCACCATTTTCTCTTTCAGTCTAGAGCTACCCTACTGAGGAGTCCCAGGGGACATGGAAAGGCAGGCCAGCCCTGAGGCAGGACTCTGGAGACCTCTGTACTTTGCTTATAACAAGGTATTTCCCAGTCTGATTTGCTAACTCCCATATGAGGGAAGTCATTTTTCACCCCACGCCATTGTAGTAGATGCTGGTTTATTTTTGGGGACTGAAATGCAGATGGTCACTGGGTCCCCTGATTCTTTTCAGTTATTTGAGACACATGTCATGTTACCATTGTAAAAATCAGTTTGCAAGCTCAGTTTAGGGGCCTCTTGACCAAAGATGCACAATATCTTGAGATGGGAACTCTCAGCTCATATTTTATCTTGCTGGGTTCTCACCGCATCCCGCAGAGGAGGCACTGTCTGCCCCTTTTCTTGCCGTGCGAGCTGGTCCACGTTGCACCCTCATGGACCTGAGCCTGTACTTGGCCAGACCCAGACTCTCCTGGTCTCGGTCACCCAGACTTGGACTGGACAGGTACTTGTTTGGAAGGCCGGGCTTTAAGACTTCCCAAGGCACGCAGCGCTTACAGGATAGGGAGTGAAGCAATAAGACAGTATCGCAAGCAAGGAAAACAGTGACTATGAAGCTAAACAAACTGTTGAGTTGTGTGTTTGGTTGAACCCTTGAGAAAAATCCTACCACTGTCCAAATGAATCTGATAAGTGAATAGTGTTTGCAGAGTTGGTGGCTCACTTTGAACTGGTTCTGCCATCAGATTCCTGGGAGGGTAAAATGTTATCTGAAGATGAATCAGCATTCTTGCTCTGCTCTAGCAAAACCAGAAACCACAAGCTCTTAAATCTCTCTTTATTCCTTTTGTCCAGGCTGGGGGAGAAGGTGGGAGCTTTCTTTAGTCTTTCTGTGTGATGTGATCTGCAGTGACAGCTGGCGGTACCTGCAGTAAAAGAAACAGCTGGGAATAGTCATGTCCTGTTTTCTGGGTGATATAAGGCAGGCTAGAAGTCTGTGTCCATCACCTGTCACTCACTGCTTCTGAGACACTGCACGTGGAACTAATTAGCTAGGCCAAGGGGTCTCCAAAGGCCTGGATTTGGAAACCAAACTCCCTTGATTGCGTAGGCGGCGTCCCTGGATGCTGGACTTCATTAACCTCGGCTGAGCTCGGCTACGGAGGCCTCTGATAAAGTCAAAATACTTTGCTGCCTAGCTGATGCTGATTTGATGCAGGGTTTTTATTACTTTACAAAGTCAATGCTTACCCCTCTGAGTGATAAGAACCAACAGGGCCTTTTGGTAGGAATGGCTCAGAGCCACCTGCAGTGTTCTCTCCTCAGCCTAAAATTAATGTGCTCTATCAAACCGCCAGGTGTTTATTATGCGGGACTTGGGGCCACATTTGGGATTCCAAGTGTCCCCTGCTTAGGGAACCTGACCTCAGGGGAGGATGTGGACGTGTAGAAAACACAGGAGGCCCATTGAAGAGATGCACAGAGTGACTGCAGCAGTAGTGAGAAAGGACGCTGCTGTGATGCTCACCGTGCGACGCCTGGGGAGGGGTCGTCGGGCCGGGGTTGGGGGGGAAGGTGGGAGGCCCTGGCCAAATAGGGAGAGGGCCAGTTGGCTTTTGGGGAGCCAGCCTCGCATCCCCCCTTCCCTGTGCATCTGTGTCTCTCTTTCTCCCTCCTCTGCTCTTTCTCCAACTTTCCTGGCGTGCGATTTCTGTGTGTCCTCTTTTCCTTCTCCAGGCTGAATTGGTGACACGCCATCCTCTGGGACACCAGGGCTGTCAGACAGGGCTCCCATCCTCCAGCCTCTTGCTGCCTGTGGACGGGTCCTTCCACTGCCAAGGGCTGGTTCCCAAGACCGCCACGTCCTTGTGACTCATGGTCCAACAAGCTCTGCGAGGACCAGGGAGGCGCCCAGCTTCTACACAGTAATAACTAATCCCTTGTTTTCATAATGCTGGGGGAATGTTTTTTGTTTGTCTAGATTGTCTGTTGATTCTAAATAGCTTCAGAGCCAGTGGCAGTGATGGTGGAAATTCACCTGTGACGCACAGGTGCCGTGTCCGCCTGCAGGTGTCGGTCACTGCTGTCTGCAGAGCTGGGGTCCTCAGCGCTGGCCCTTGTGGGAATCACCCGAGAGTTTTAAAGATTCCCGACGGCTGATCCCACTCACAAGGCTTCTGATGTGACTGGTCTGAAGGGTGGCCTGGGCGCCAACATTTTCAAGCTCTCTCCTGGTGCTCCTAACACACGGCTGTGAGGAAAACAGCTCTGACGGAAGGAAACCAGGAGGGGCTGAGGCCCGGGATGGTCCGGCCCTGAGGTGGGAGCACAAGTTCATTCAGATTCTGGTTTGAGCCTGGCTTCCTGAGATGGAAATCTTTCTCCCTCGCTCGTTTATTCACTCAGCAAACACAAGCTGAGACCCTAATAAGTGTCAGGCATTAAGGAGGTACATGGAGGGAACACAGAGGCTGCTCTCACAGAGCTGCAGGCTGTTAAGGGAAAGCAGATTTGTAAATAGATAAGTTCAACACCCATGAGTGTTTTAACAGAGACTATGTACCAGCACAGTGGGAGGAAGTGCTCACTCAACACAGGCAGGCTGGGAGCAGAGTTATAAGCCTATAATTCTTTTTAGGAGTTATAATCCTTATTTGACAGTGAAAAAAGTTGAGGGGCTGTGTGCTCTCGGTTACCCAAGGTCAAAGAGCGACGAGGTGCTGCTCCTCCCAAGCCCTGTCCTCAGAGGGGCTTAAATGCGCATCCCCATCTGCAAAGGTGTCCCAGCACGTGGTTCTGAGCTGTAAGATATTACCTAGAGCAGTGGTCCCCAACCTATGGTGAGTTGTATAATTATTTCATTATGTATTACAATGTAATAATAGAAATAAAGTGCATAATAAATGTAATGTGCTTGAATCATCCTGAAACCATCTCCCCACCCCTAGTCCATGGAAGAATTGGGCCCAGATGTGGCTGCAGCTGTCTTCCATGAAAATGGTTCCTGGTGCCAAAAAGGTTGGGGACCACTGATCTAGAGAATTAAAATGCTTCTGCCTACTTCCCTCAGGGATCTGACACTCACTGGGTCATTGCTGCTGAGAGTGTGGCCAGCAGGCCTGCTGCTCAGCATCAGTGTCACTGGGGAGCTTGTGAGCAATGCAGATTCTCAGGTCCTGCCTCAGACCTGATGGATCAGAATCTCTGAGGGTGGGCCCAGTAGTTTGTATTTGATGAACTCTTGAGGTTACTCTATGCCTGCTAATGTATGAAAAGTGTCCCAGAGGTCACCAAGGGGTTGATGTGGCAGGTTGCACTGTTATTTCTAATTTTCCCACCCTCCTTGAATCTGTACCCTCTGCCATGTGACTCTGCAGGTCTCCCCACTAGAGTAGAAGTACGTTCCCCTTCCCCGATGATGCTGGGCTTGTGGGCTTGGCCAGTGGCATGTGGGAGGAAGGGGCCGTGTGTTGGATTGAGCCTAGATCTTAAGAGGCACTGCACATTTCTGCTTGCCCCTCTAGGAGCTTCCAACTCCACCAACTTCTTGGTGGCAAGAAAGCCACCAGGTAACAGATATTTCTTTGGCCTGTGCCCCAGAATTGAGCACATGTGGAGTGGAGACTTCCAGCTGCCCCGCAGACCCATGGACCATAGCAGAACTTCCCTAGCTGAGCTGCTGATCTCTGCACGTGACCATAAATGCATAGTATTGTTTGCCCCTGGGCTGTTGTTGTTATTCGGCATCAGCTGACTGAAACAACAGTTGAGTGGGGCAGTTTTATAGGTCTAGGCAAGCAAGGTTCAGGGCCCAGAGGCAGGGCTAATGGCACCAGGAAGTCAGGCTAGCAACCTGGGCTCACGGGTCAGAGACCCTTTGTTCTGTGGCCCTTCAGCTCTTGGCCTTCCGAGTTCTTGGCAGCTGCTCCGGGAGCTCTCGGCCTCATTCCCTTGGTATTACCTGTTCAGATCCCTGACAGAATTCAGTTAACCACACCATAGCTCACAGAAGCTACATTATTTCCCACGTGAATGACTGCAAGCACTATAAATAAGAACAAGTGCTAGTAGGTGAACTGGTAGCTTAACAGTTTCAGGAATTAAACAAGTCACCACAGTGACTCTGTCAATTTCTACCTCATGGGAGACTTTGCCGGTAGAGCTAGAAAAAGTTCTAGAGCTAAGGCCCTTCTCTCAGGACAGCAGTTGGCTGGGTAGTGGCTGCCTTTGCCTTGGAGTACCCATCTCCTTGTGCTTTTGTGCCTGCTGAAGCAGTCAGGATAGGGCAGGCTCTGCTGTGGTAACAAACGGTGACATCTCAGTGGTTAACAGAAACAAGTTTGTTTCTTGCTCATGCCACACTCCCAGGTGGTCAGCATCTCTCTCAGTGGCCCTTCTGCAGCAGTGACTCAGAGACCCATGTGCTGCTGGCCCAGCTCTGCCCTCTGAGCGCTCTCCGCCTCCAGCTGCGCAGACGGCAGAGTGCTTGGAGAACGCCACCTGCCCTCGCCGGCTGAGTCTGCACGCATCACCTCTACCCACGTGGGCATGAAGAGGACGCAGGCACGTGGTCTCAGCTTTAAAGGAGCTGAGAAAGGTGTTTTCTTGTGTTTCTGGGAAGAGGAAGTGGTGTGGGGAACATAGCATTGTTTTATTGCTGTATTTAAGGTAACCTCATATCTCTGCTATGGGTTCATTAGATGTTTATCTCATCGTTTGGCTCTTACAGGAAAATCTTATTTCTCATAAGGTAAGTAGTAACTAGGAACTAACTCCAGAGATGGAAAAACATGAATAGATTGAGGGGTAAGAGTGACACTAGACAGTTCCTTGCAATGATAACCCTCCAGCCAGTGGGAAAGAACTACGGATAGGCACAGGTTTGTATGCAAATCATCGAGATCATTGTCGCTAAATAGGTGACACAATTTTGAGTTAAATGACTAGGACAGAGGCCCAGCATGGCTAATTTTTGTCACCAGTTTGCGCTGCCTTAATGAGTCTCTTCCTCTTGGCACTTTAGAGCAGTAGATCTGAAGGGTACTAGGAGATCATTAAATCTAAATCCTTTCCTGCTAAATACGAGGGAGCAGAGGCACAGGTAGTGGAACAACATCTCCAAAGTGCAGCGAGCTGGCAGAACAGGGCAAGGGACAGGTCACCCAACCGCCCCCACCCCAGCCTCCCTTCTGTGGTGCAGGGGCACTGGTGAGCGAGGGCTGTGGTTCTCATCTGTAGCCGCTGGCTGGGAGCAAACCGGGAGGAAGTGAGTGGTGGTGTTGGTGCAGTATTCCTACCAGGGTGTGGCCGGGTGACCTCTGCCCACCACGGAACACTGTCTTCTCCCCCTGCCAGCCACCCTCCCCAGCAGCCTGGCGGAAGCAACACGAAAGCTTTCTAAGACAGACTTGGGGAAACACACGGGCCAGGCTTCTTTGTGTCCTTCTTGGGGCATTTGATGAGCTTCCTTTGCTTTATATATAGTTTTCCAGGAATAGGCAGATGTGCTGCTCACCACCCAAGTATTAATACCCAGGCAAAGCCCTGGAAGGAAAACAACAGAGGCTTAACTGCCACATGGGGAGGGCAGCGGGTGGAGAGAAGAGAATTTCGCTTTGATGAAGGAAAGTACCCTAGGTGATACCAAACATAGATTTCTCATATTAGTCATAATTCTAGGAAGAGTGTTGGGAATAACTAGCTGTAATTTGCCAATCACTGGGGACCAGCTGGCCCTACCTCCCTGCTGCTAATTCTGCCAGTGGCAGCTTGAGAAGACATGGTGACAAGCCTCCACGGTGACAGGACTCCACGGTGACAGGACTCCACAGGCCGTCAGACTCTGAACAGTCCTTCATAATGAGGTGCTATTTCGGGAAGAGTTTGGGGACAATATCACAGTGGAAAAATCTCTGGTTCTGTGAGCATTCAGGGTTGAGATAAATGTAGATTTATTTCATCTATGAAGCTTAATTAAGTGGTAAAAAAAAAAATCCTTTCTTCCACAACTGAAAATTTTAACTAACATGGAGAAAAGGTGACTTTTATTTTTAAAGTTAGTAAGAAAAACTCCAATGTTTCAGGTTTTGGAAGCCAGTCTTTGATTTTATACTAAA
The DNA here is from genome assembly GCA_963574885.1 of Lepilemur ruficaudatus. Taxonomy (NCBI): domain Eukaryota; kingdom Metazoa; phylum Chordata; class Mammalia; order Primates; family Lepilemuridae; genus Lepilemur; species Lepilemur ruficaudatus. The sequence goes on from CAUYRT010065688.1 coordinate 10,450, forward strand.
TGAAAACTGTTAAACTAGCAGATGAGTTTATTTTAAATGAAACCCACGGTAGTAGACACGTGGCCCATTTTGCACGTTTGTGCTTTGAGGTCGTGAAGTTGGGCTGGGTGATATGTCCACATAGGAGAGGCTGGAAACTGGGCCATGGTAGTGCTGTGCCAAAGGGAGCTCCGAGGCACGTGTGCGCTGAGGGAAGGGCTAGAAGTGAAGAGGGCAGAGGATATGCAGAAGGGGCCTGACCCACCCTCCAGGGTAGGTCCAAGTCTCCAAGAAATGTTACGCCAAGAGAGCGCTGAGAGAGAGGGGCTGTGTTTTCAGAGGGTATCTTGGGTGTATGGGAGGTGAGAGGGTAAAGGCTGAGAGATGTCAGCCAACCAGAAAGTGCAGTCCCCTCCCAGAAGCACACTCCTTGGAGTATTTTAGGGGCGATATAGAGCAGACACCCAAAGTAAAAATAACACCAGAGTGCAGTATACCCAGGCTGAGTAATACCTTGTGTAGAGCCTTACTCTGACTGTGTGGATGCAAGGTCCTGCATTTTTTTTTTTTAATAATCTTCATTTATTTATTTATTTTAGGTGGCAAATAAAGAATATGTGTATTTATCACGAATAGCATGTTGCTTTGAAATATGCATACATGTAAAATCACTGAACCAACCAATTTACATGTGCATTATCTCACATGCTTACCATTTTGTGTGTTAAGAATACTGAAAATCTACTCTCAGCAATTCTCAGAAATACAATACCTGATTATTAACTATAGTTACCACATTGTACAAGAGATCTCTTGCACTTATTTCTCTTATCTAACTGAAATTGTGTCTCCTTTGACCAACATCTCCCCTTCTTCCATGTCCTATGTTTTCTTGAGGCAAAAAGTCTAGGTAGTGAGTTTATATCTGGCAAAATCCCTGTGGACCAGACAGGTGAATGTCAGTGTTGATTAGGAGCCCGACATTAGGAGGGCAGAGCCCTCAGCTCTCCCTGGACCCATGGCTGGGTGGAAAGTGTCATATATCATGGAAATCACTGGTCTACAGACAAGAAACATCATCTGGGGGGCTTTAGAAAGCACTGATGCTTGGATTCCATCCCAGCAAGACTAAATCAGAATCTCAGGAGTTGGGAATGGGGCCCAAACACCATGGGTCTAAAGGGGGCCACCAAGTGGCTAGAAGGCAGCAAGGGCTGAGAAATACCCTTAGAGGGCTCAGGGGAGTGGACAGTGTCCCCTAGCCCCCAAATTGATGTTCACTCGAACCTGAGGATGTTACCTTATTTGGAATAGGGTCCTTGAGGATCTGATTAGTTAAGATGAATTCCTCCTGGAGCAGAGTGGGCCCTGAGACCAGTGACTGGTGTCCTTATAAGAAGAGGAGAGGACACAGATACACACAGAGAAGAAGGCTGTGCTATGAGGCCACCAGAGGCTGGAAGAGGCAAGGAAGGATGTCCCCCACAGCCTCCAGTGGGGGCATGGCCCTGGGGACAGCTTGATTTCAACTTCCAGCCTCCAGAATTGTGAGAGGAAACATTTCTGTTGTTTCAAGCCACCCCGTTTATGGTCACCCATTACAGCAGCCCCAGGAAACTGTAAGAGAGGGGTTTCCAGTACCTGACTTACACGGCCTTGTCCCTGAAGACCCTCTTCAGGGCCTCACAATCGCACAAGCATCTAGGCGTGCTGCTTCTCTCCGCATAGCTGCAGAAACCTGGAGTCCTCCAATACTCCAGGGGTTGTAAGGCTGCCCCAGGGCCTAACAAAGGATGTCCTGGTGGGTAGGCAGAGTCTCCTGGAGTCTAGCCTTGTGAGGAGTGTGACTACCATTGGTCTCTCAGAGCAAATGCAGGAACAGTTGTAACTACTCATGAGCAGTGCGGCCGACCCCATAGCATGGCCACAGTGCAGCCGTGAGCCACGTGACGACGTTTCAGTCAATGATGGACGGCACATATGATGGTGATCCCCTGAGATTACAGTGGAGCTGAAAGATTCTTGTTGCCTAGCGACGTCTTAGCTGTCCTAACGTGGTAGAGCAATACTCATTGCTCATGTGTTTGTGCTGATGCCACAGTAAACAAACAGTAAAGAAACCTACTGCACTGCCAGTTGGAGAAACGTCTGGCACATACGATCATGTACAGTACATAATACTCAATAATGACAATAAAGGACTATGTCACAGGTTTATGTATTTACTATACTATATCTTTTATCATTATTTTGGAATATGTCCTTCTACTTATTAAAACAAAAAAAGTTAACTATAAAGCAGCTTCAGCCAAGAGGTACCTAGGTACCTGGACATCTAGGAGGTATCCAGAAGAAGGCATTGTGATCATAGGGGACAACAGCTTCCTGTGTGTTACTGTCCCAGAAAACCTTCCAGATGTGGAGGTGGAAGACAGTGATGTTGATGATCCTGACCCTGTGTAGACCTAGGCTAATGTGTATTTGTGTCTTAGTTTTTAACAAAACGTTTAAAAAGTAAAAAAACAAACGAACAATTTTTTAAATAGGAAAAAGCATACAGAATAAGGATATAAAGAAAGAACATATTTTTTGGCCAACTATGCAATGTGTGTTTTAAGCTGTGTTATTATGAAAGAGTCAAAAAGTTAAAAAATTCAAAAGTTTATAAAGTAAAAAAAATTATAGTAAACTAAGGTTAATTTAAAAAATTTTTAAAGAATAAATTTGGTGTGGGTTGAGTTTACCATGGTTATAAAGCCTACAGCAGTGTACAGTAATGTCTGAGGCCTTCACATTCGCTCACCACTCACTCGCTGACTCACCCTGAGCAACTTCCAGGCCTGTAAGTCCCATTCATGGTAAAAGTGCCCTATACAGGTGTGCCATTTTTATTTTTTATACCCTACCTTTCCTATGTTTAGATATGTTCAGATGCATAGATACTCACCATTACATTATGGTTGCCTACAGTAGTCAGCACAGTGACATGCTGTACATGTGTGCTGTCTAGGACCAACAGGCTCTACCATACGGCTTAGGTGTATAGTAGACCATGCCATTGAGGTTTGTGTAACTATACTCTATGATGTTGGCACAATGATGAAATCACCTGAGGACGCAGTTCTCAGAATGTATCGCCACAGATAAGTGATGCGTGACTATATATATTGTAAATTTCCCTCTTATCCTTCTTCAAAGGCACGTGTACCACTTGTCAGGGGAAGGGGAAATAATGAGACTTTGGAGGTTTATTAGACCCAAAATGCTACTATGGCCCATCAGCCAGAGTAGGAGATTGTTGGGGTCTGGTGATTCATGGAGTTTTGACTTGGGTCCATTTCACAGTGGGCCAAGTGTGTCTCTGAACCCATGCTATGCTTACACCCCCAGTTTTGGAATAGACAAACTTCGTAACTGGAAGAATTTCCACACTGTTTTCCTGACCCATGGAATGACCCAAGGCTATTATATTGAGAAACACCAAGTGGAAGATTCTAGAACTGCCTCTACTTCCCCACATAGTAAACCAAAAGCATTGTGGCATTCTTCGAAGGGCTGCAGAGATTAGTGCCACTACAAAGAACTTGAAAGCCAGAGTTAGTGAATCCTACACTATCTCCATTTACCTTACCTATTTGACCTGTGCAGAAGACAGATGGATTTTAGAAACAAACAGTGGATTAGTATAAACTTAATCCAGTGGTGATTCGAACTGCAGTTGCTATTCTAGATGTCTATTCTTTGCACATGACCTAGCACCTGCTCCGCAACTATCACACTCACAGATGCGTTTCCCCTCTCTACCATCATCAGAAATAGTTTGCCTTCAGTCAGCAGAGCTAGCGGTACACCTTCGCTGGACTAGCCTGGGGTTATATTAACTCCCTAGACCTCTGCCATAATCTAACCTATGGGGATCTTGATTTTCTCTCCATTCCATAGGACTTCGTGCTGGCCTACTACATTGGTGGTAGTTGATAATATCATTCTGATTGGACCTGGTGAGCGGGAGGTGAGTTAGAGAGCAACTGGCCTGGATGCTTTGAAAAGACATGTGTGCAATGCAGGGTGGAAGTAAATTCCACAAAAATTCAGGGGCCCTTCATCTCCGTGAACATTTCTAGGAGTTTCATGCTCCAAGGCATGTTAAAATATCCCTTCCAAGGTGAACAGTCAGTTTCTGCATCTAGTACCTTCTCCAGTAGGAAAGAAATGCAAAGTCTAATGGGCCTTATTGGATCTCGAAGGCTACATTTACCTCATTTGGTCATGTCATGCTGAGCTATTTGTTGAGTGATCAAAAGGCTGCCAATTTTGCACGGGTCTCATGACAAAAGAAGGCTCTGCAGTAGACCTCTTGGAACTCCTCTGCCACTGCTGTGTGATACAGCAGATCCGACGGTACCTGGTGTGTCTCTGCCAGACAGGATGCTATACTGAGATGCTCGCGGGCCCCTATAAATGAATCATAGAGCAGGTCTTCAGGATTTGGAAGCATAGCTATGCCGTTCTCTCCTTTTAAGAAATACCTTCTGGTTTGTGACAGGGCCAAAGAAGAGATTGAACACTTCCACAGGCCACCATCCAACCCAAACTGCCCATCACGAACCAGGTGTTTTCTGACCAACCAAGTCATACAGTTGGACATGCACGGCAGCACTCTGCCCCCAGGGGAGGTAGTATATGCAGTGCTGGGCTTGAGCAGATCCCGAAAGCACGTGTGAATTATGCGAGCAATGGCTCAGAGTCTCCTAGTTCTGCCACGTTGCTTTCTCTGTCAATCTCCCCTATGGCCTCACTGGGACTTCCCTGTGACCAGTTGACTGAGAAGGAAAATCTTCAGTCCCAGTTTACAAATGGCTTTGCATGATATGGCCACCCAAAGACAGACGAAGTAACACACAAGATCCTATTTGGAGAGAGACTCAGCGTGTCCTTTGGTTGTATGAGAGACAGTTGCACCATGTTAGGTGAAAACATAATTTTACTATCGTCTTTATCTGGAAATAAATTAAAAATGGTTGAAAGAGGTATGTATGGATGGTTTTGTACTGTGTTGACTTGGCTACACTGGAGCTATGTTTCCCAGAATCCTTGTGCGGGTTGGAGAAAGTTGCGTGGCAGGCAGCCCTTGCCCTCTGGAGATGGTGGTGGGGAGATGTGGTGAGAGATGGATGCAGACACCAGCAGTTTCTCCTTGTTCCTCATCGACAGATGGTCAGAGAGGTGCTGGTGGGGTCCATCGTGTCCTTGCTCTGCCCAGCTCTGTGTCCAGCTCACCGTCCTGACACTGGCCCTGCTGACCCACAGTGGCCTGGATCTTCCTCCCATGGATTTCACTTCTCTCGCTGCCCTCTGCCATCCCGCCGTGGTGGGTGGGTGTGCCTGGTGCCTTTCCTCTGGAAAGCTCTGGTCTATCTGCGTGCTGCGTCGGGAAATTGAGTTAGCGACTCCCTCTTCTGGACCTCACTTCCCTAGCTTCCCCACAACTGCATTCGGGTTTAATTCTGTAATAAATAGGAATTGTCCATACCCAGAGCCTGGGAGGGAAGAAAAACTCACCAAATCCCCAGAGAAAGGACAGCAAATCTGGGCCATTCTACTGGGACACAGCAGGACAGAGGTGACTGATATTGCACCTTTTCCGCCTCTGCCCCCAGTGGGCACATGCTGGTGCCTCCAGAGAAGCCTCAACTGTGAAGTTTCAGTCTCGGTGACCCGAACCTTCCAGGCTCACTTTTAGGTGAAAGGCAAACTGGGAATCCAAATGGATTCAGCAGATGGTGCAAGCCCCACGATGCCCCAGTCTCGGCAGTTCAAGTTTGAAGAAGTTATGTAGTGACATCAATAATAAAATCCTCGTGTGCAGTGGAGAGAGAAAGCTTCCAGAGTATGTCAGTGGTCTGACTGTTAAGGTCTAAGTCTTGAGCAGCCCATATTAACTAAAAATGTAGCAATAAGCAACATGGGCTTCGGGAGCCTCAGGGAAGACTGTCGAAACACATGGCTTGTGTCTCCAAATGCCATGAGGCAACTGTTTTTGACTTTTTACCCCCTAATTTCACATTCTTGAAGCTGGGATGGTAAAAGAAGACTTCTAAGATGAATTTGGAAATATTTCTTGTCTGGACTAAAAAACAAAAAACAAAACCAAAAAACCCAGGATCCTGTGGAATGTACGACAGGTTTCCAGAAGATCTTAGTTCCAGACATCCTTAAACCTGGAACTTTTAGAAAATTAATTAATTTTGCTCTATTTTTGTAGAGCAAGGGGACTTTTAAATGTTTAAATCTTGGAGAGCTTTGCTACAAAATCAGAGCACGGTGCTTTTAGAATGCTGACTCGATCTGGGTATCTGCATTTGAATCTGGGTGTTCCTAAAAGAGTCACTTATTCTCTTTAGATCTAAGTTTCCTTGTCTGTAAAACAAATTGGTTGAGCTAGATCAGAGGATGGATTGATCTCCCGATGCAGTTCGAATCAACTGGAGGCTCGTAGGGCTTGGGGAAGGGGTGCTTGGAACGGAGCTTACGATTTAACAAGAACCAACTTTTAGCCTGGGACCTGGAATGTTTAGCCTTGTCATTCACCAGCTTTGTGACTGAGCTTCATTGTCTTCAGTGGTAAAATGGAAACACTGCAGTATCTACATGATTCAGTGCTCAAAGGGGATAACTCAGATGTCTGTCAAATACTCAGAATGGAGCCTGGTGCCTGCCAGGCATACAGTGAAAGGTAACCATTGGCATTAGTATTACAGTTGCCCAACTCTGTGATTCCCAAAACTCCACTCTGTGATCTGATGGCACCAACTGGGTATGTTTTAAAAATTCTTGGATTCCGAAAGTGGAGATTTTAGTTGCATAGTCCCAATGTGGGAACACGGGCCTGTATTTCTACAAAGCTGTTCAGATGATGGCTGTAGTCTTGCTTTGAAATCCCCGCACTAGGCAACACACACACACACACACACACACACCCACCCACCCACTTGCACACACACACTCATGCAAACATGCTCGCATACTCACGTCTACTTAATGATGTCTATTAAAATAGGATTATAATTTGAGAAAGATATTCCTCAGTTCACGACAAAGTGAGTTTATTTTTTATTTATATTTCTGCCTCTTCTAAAGGATTTCGGGTGGCAGAAAGTGCTCTGTTCCACAATGAGTAAGCCTCAGTTGAAAGTTTTTCATGCGACTTTCAAAATTGCCCTGGGCAAGACTCACTTGGAAGAAGGCAGCGGTGCTGTCCGGCATCTGGACATTCCTTCCATGTGATGGCACACATCTGTTTCTTCGGGATGAGCAGAACATTTCCCGCCTAGTTTCCCTCCAGATGTTTGAGGATGTGAAGATACAGCCCAAGGGTAAGTGATTTATCAAGTTTCATTGACCAATTAAAAACCAGCCCTCGGCAGAGTGCTGGCTGCGTTCATTGTGTTCACCCTGTGCATGTGCCCAGGTCTTTCCATGCAGACATGCCCCGCACAACAGCCCTTCAGTTAAACCAAGCTTTCATTGCAGGGACAACGGCCTTCTTCATTCCCTCCATGCCACAGAGGCCCAGGCGAAGTGAGTGACTGGTGTGCACATGCACATGGACGTCCTGGAGCAGATGGACGGACGGTTATTGGCTTCTACAGAATCCAAATTAAGCTAATACCATTCAAATTCCTTCCCAGCCTATGTTGTGCTTTCTCAAGGTTGCTGAAATTGAATTCAAAAGCCAAAAACATATGCTGGTCAGGCTCAAAGAGCAACTGCCGATTGCAAACACATGGCTGAGCAATGCATGGGATGCTACGAGGTGACATTTGGTGCTGTTGATTAAGTGGGATAATCATGAGAAACACCGTTCAAATCCTGTGCCCTTGCACACAGCACACGCTAAAAATATATTTTTAAAACAAAGCACTAGGTAATGATAATAATAATAAAGAAAACCCAGAAAAACTCTGAGAAAATGCTTAATGGTCCCAAAAATGGAAACTAAATTTTGGATTTGATTTTTACAGACATCAAAGGAAAATGGCACATGAAGCAAGATGCTCTACAGTTAGGATTTCTTGCAGCTGTGGGCCCAGTTTCTGAAACGAGGGAGATTAAGATCCATGGTCATAAAGAGCCCAGTATCGCAATATCTTCAGGTCACAAAGCAAAAAAAAAATTTTTTTTTTGTACAAGAGATGTGTCTATTCCATTAGTCAAGGATGCCCATGGGTACCAGGCTGGGGCCAAATCAAATGCTTGCACTCAGAAACTAGCCACCGGGCTTAGAAGGGGCAAGGGCAGGGAGGTGGTCAAATATAGCCTACAGGCCTCCCCCAAAATTCCAGGTTGGAAACATTTTGTTATTGGCAAATGTCCAGGTTCCTTGGCTTTGCCCAGTGACTCTTGAAAGCAGAACTGGTCTTAGCAGCACAGGTTAGGATCGTTGGGAGACGTTTGAACAAAGCAGGTGGTCCTGCAGCACGTGCTGCACAGAGATCTCTCACAATGCCGCCAGCCGTCAGGCAGTTCTATTGTTCTGCAGTTTTTAATTTTGGCGTCTGCCGTTAGAATAACCGCTGGCTGTCGGAGGCGGTGTGGCTCGGCAGAGCGTGCCCTGGCTCGGCTCACGGGGCTGTGTCCTTGGCCTCGCTGCAGTCTCTCCTACGGGACCTTGGTGATCTGCTGGTCTCCCAGTCTCCATTCCTCCTCCTCTCCTTGGGCAGATTCCTGTTAGAAGAGGAATGCTTTACAGAGCTCCATGCTTTTCCCTCTTCCCTCGTTCCTCCTGGAGCCACCACTGCTGCTGAATCAATGGATTTGCATACACTCACTGACACTTTTCCAAATCCCTTCACAATGTAAGCTGGTAGGGTGCATGCTTTGAAGAAGAGGTGGGTCGTGCTGTATATGTAGGTTGAGGCACAAACAAAAACTCACAGGCAGATCTTTTCCTATTTCCACCTTCCATTGTGTAGCTTTTTCTGAGGTTCAGATTGGCTGGAGCAGAGTTGAGCATCAGAACATTCTGAACTCAGAAAGACACGATGTGCGTGCCATCAGCAAGACATCTACAGTGCTGCTGCCACGTCTTGAGTGCTGGGTTGGGCCTGGTGCTTGGTGACTACTGTTGGAAATAGCATTTGCCAAAGTGTGTCATCTTCCTAGAAGATGTTCCAAGCCAACAAAGCTCTGGGCTGCACTTGGGTTCACTTCTTGGTGAGCCACTGTGCCCGCTGGTGGGCTAATGACTGGGGAGCCCTGCAGCATACAGAACAGCTTGATGCCATGCCACCCAGAGTTGTCCAGTCACACTCCCCGAGGTACCAGTGAGAGCCCTTCTGTGAAACAGTGCATGATACAAGGATGTGAGGATCCACATCTTGTTACGTAGGAGATTTCTCTTCATTTTATTTCATGCTCCTCCACCTTAAGTGCATGGCGTTGAGTTCATCACACACCTCGGCTCATGGCCACTCAGAGGTTGAAGGAGGAGTTTGGGTTTAATATGCTGTAGTAAACAAGCCCATAATGCAAATGGTCGTCCTAGCAATCTCTTTATTGTCTTGTCTTTTCTGTTTGTTACTATCCATATTCCTAAACATTTGAGGTAATCCAACAGTATTTACACTGTTGGCTCTGCTGTTAGCTAGGTGAGGAAAAGAAACCTTTGCCCAAGTCAGAACAAGTTCTATGCTTCTAGATTATCAAATTCTGAAAGCCAGAGTCTCTTATAATCACCTTCTAGAGTATTTAATGATTTGATTTATGGCATTCATCCCAAACGTGGGCAACTCTACAGCTCTTATCATTAAATAGTGCTCATTCAATTTAAAATAACTCAAGGCCTTCTGCAACTGATAGCATTTATAGATATGCCTACCTCCCAATATTAATATAGACAGTCATATATTCAACAAGTGGTACATAGTTATAACTTGAATAAGTCTCATTTGGTTATTCAATAAACATTGGCGAGTCTACCATGTGTTGCACCTGTTACCGAATGTGGAGATCACTCTGAACCCACTTCCTTACAACCCTTTCACTGTTCAGACTTGTATGTCCTGCTCTTGCTACCCTGAGATGGTCTCAGACCTCCCAAGTGTCAGATCCAGCAGAATCCTTAGCTTGTGCCATGGTGCTGGGCCCTGTCGATCTCCTTTTCCTTAAAGTGCTTCCCTTCGCCACGAGGAGATTTTGCTGGCTCTTCTGACTCTTCCATGTTGGAACTCTTCAGAATTCTGGTCTTGGTCCTCTTTTGTTCAAAGCCATGGGCCCGGCTGGGCAGTCTCATCCTATATGCTGATGACTCACACAACTTTCTCTCAAGGTGACCTTTCTCTGGAGACCTGACCACTGGGGCTTAGTCTGTATCTGAAATGAAGTCGTTGTCTTCACACCCACTGCTCTTCCTGTATTTTCTGTCCTGGCTACTAGTGACTGCCATCCGAGTCAGCTGACTCAAGGCAGGGCTCGTCCATGGGGCAGATACTGCAGAGAACTCTTCTATCTTCTTTACCACCTGTAGTCACCTGTGTCATTATTGATTGGGAGCTGAGTAACAGGGGTGTTAAAAACAAAACACTTAAGGTTGGTCTTTTCTTATACATTAGAACGGTTTTTTTTCCCCTGAAAAACCTAAGTCTACTTAGCTTTAGATCTTTCTTGAGTGAAAGAGAGAAGTGGAATTAAGACCACTTTGTTGGCAGGCCACAGGGGTATTTGGCTTCTTTGAATGGCTTCTGTCTTGGGTGTCAAGGCAGAGGAAAGTTCAGGAACTAGTTACATTGTGGCCTATACCCAGGAGTTTGTCAGGCTTGGATTAAGTACACTCAGATGATGGAGATGGTGGGGTGTCAGGAGGGTTCTCGCCCCTATGGCCTCATCTCTAGGTCCCCCAGGGCAACCTTTCCACATGGCTTCAGGTGGTGCAGAGCTGCACAGGGTGGGCTATGCTTTGGTGCCTTTACACAAACTCTTGTCTGTGCTGGAAATATTCATTCATTCATTCATCAAATACAAACAAAGGGAATCACCTAGCAATCTCATTCTTAGGTGTTTATCCCAAATAATTGAAATCAGGTACTTGAATATCAATTTTCATTGCAGCACTATTCACAATATCCAAAAGATGGAAGCATCCCAAGTGTTTACCAACAGATGAACAGATAACCAAAATGTGGTGTGTACATATAATGGAACATTATGCAGCTATAAAAAGGAATGGAAATTGGATACATGTTACGACATGGATGAGCCTTGAAAATATTATGCTAAGTGAAAAAAGTCAGACACAAAAGGATAAAAACAGTTCAATTTCACTTATCCTAAATATCTAGACTAGGCAAATTCATAGAAAGTGGACTGGAGGTTACCAGGCGCTGGGGGAGAGAAGGGTGGGGAGTTATTGCTTAATGGTTACAGAGTTTCTGTTTGGGTGATGAAAATTTTTGATGGTTGCACAACATTGTGAATATAATTAGTGCCACTGAGTTGTACACTTAAAAATGGTTAAAATGGCAAAGTTTATGTCATATATATTGTACCACAATAAAAAATATATAAATGAAGGGATAACATTTACCGTGGTGGTTCCTAGTGTATGTGTAGATCTATGTGAGTGGAGTTTGGGGCCAGGAGTCGTGCCTGACTTAGGCTGTCCTTGATGTCCAGCACCAGGGAAGGACAGATAAGGAGGGTTGGGCTGGCATTGCAAAGCCCAGAGATGAGAGGCATTAGCATCGTAAAAGAGATCTTTTAATTGTTATATTCTGGAACTCAGGTGCAGAGTTGGTCAGTCCCCTTTTTACTCTAAAATTCTGAGATTTTGTCCACCTTCTGGGGTGGAAGGGGCAGAGAGGGCCAAGGGCTGGGTAAAGTGTTTTCTGGAGATGAGCCTTGGAGCACCTGGAGACTGGGCATGCTTTGTTGAGAGCAGGACCAGGGAAAGCGAGTTTGGGTCCATCTGGGGAGGACGGGATCCTCAGCCCGGCACTTGGAGGTGGAAAGGCTGTGGTGGGGAGCAGAGGCGTGTCATGAGGAGAGCGTGGATGGAGGGAGAGCCCCTGCACACAGAGGACCTGACTCACTCTTCCACTGCAGCTGGACTCTTCCCAGGGAGCCCCCAGGAGGCACATGTGGCCTGCAGAGCCACCAGCCTCGAGGCTTCAGTGCCCGGCAGGCGCTGCCCGTCAGCAGGTTGTAATTATGTTGATCAGAACTGTCTTTCCCTTGGGGAAGGACAGCTTTTCTTTTTCTTCTTCATCTTTTGCTTAAAATAAATAAAAAACAAAAATAAACAAGGACTCCTCTTCATTTCCTTCAAAGCGCTGTGGCATCTTCAGATCTGGGTAGCTGAAATCTGAAGCTGATCATAATTTCCGATGGGCATAATGTGCGTTTGAAATTCTTTTCCACATCAAATTAAGTCTGTCTTGGACTGATTTCCTGGAAGTGTTTTTCATTAGAATAATAGTCCTCAGCTGAGAGATCACAGGATCAGATACCACAGAAGGGAAACAGAACAGGATCATCAATTCCATCCTCCAGGGAGATGGAGACTGTCCGTGCTCGCTCTGGGGGGACTTTGCTGGTGAGAACTGTCCTGCTCTAGGCTTATCCCCAGAAAGAGCCTCTGGGTCTGGTGGGCAACCTACTGAAGTAGCAAAATCTTTGTGTTTTTTTTTTCTTTTTAAATTGAAATGGTAAACAAGAAAGAAATTGGGTTCAACTAGTCAACCAAACAACCAACCAACCAACCAACCAACCAAGTTCATCGTGCACCTACTGGCTGCCAATCCTTCTATGGTGCCAGGAATACGATGATTAATAACACAAAGCTCTTGAAGGAGAGCACAGCTCACAGGACAAACCTCCAGGGACAGAGATAGAGCTCCACCAGTATTTAGTAATTTTTTTCCTTAAACATTTTTTAAATATGTCTCTTTGCATAGTGCATAGGTACACACTTTGCTTACCTTCAGAGGTTCCTGAGCGATGGAGAAATCCTTCTGAAGTTCTTTTCTCCCCCTCCTCTCCGGTACTCGACTTGTTTACTGCAGGCTGTTAACAGCCTTGAGAGTATCTTTAATCCTTATCCAGGGTCTTTGAATATAATACATCAATAACAGGTAATTATTCACTTTGAACTCTTTGCCTTCCCCCATACCCTGCGGTGTGAGGCTTGGAACTTTTAAGCACTGTAACAGATTCTCCCCATCAAAGTGTCAAAACTCATAAGGCACATGTCAAGGAATTCGTTTGCTTACTTTAATCTGTCTCTCCCTCCTTCCTCAAGCATATAACCCTCACCACAGGCTTTGCGGATTAACGCACGGAGGGCTAGTTTTCATCCTGGGGCGTTTTGTTTAAGCCGGCACCACCTTGGACCCCGAAGTGTTTGCACCATGCACACAACCCTGTGTCCCCAAAGAGCTGTCTGCAGTCGAGTTTGTTGTTCCTGGCCTGTCACGTTATTCCTGTTTTGAACGTATGCAGGAAAATCCTGTCAAATTCAAAACTTCCTTTTGCCCCAAACCGATCTTTGATCTGAGGGGCCTGGACACAGCTGGCTCCCAGCGGCTCGCTGCGCGCCCCGGTGCCCTGCCCTGGAGCCCCTTTCGCAAGCGTCTTGGAGCAACAGAGATTTGTTTGTTCTGTCGGCCTGGGTTGGTGATGGATGGCCTGGTCTTCGGCTCTTGTGAGCTCCTGGCCCAGCCTGTGCGGAAGACAGCCTTGTCTCCAGGGAGCTCTCCCCGCGTTCCGAGCACTGTCTGCAGGCTGTGGATTTATCTCCTCCAAGGAAGTCACTTGCACATCTTCCACATGTTTCCCTTCCTAACAAGTTGGAATAGCCAAATGACTGCTCTAAGCTTATTGCTGAATTATTGCACGAAGTGGTGCAAGTTTTGTTTCCCGTTCATGTGAAGCCTTTATTGCCTGCCCAAGGCTCCCTTGTGTGAAAGGAGGGGCGTCCAGGACATTGGCTGCAGCGTCACACAATGCAAGTGCTGTTCACTCCAAAAGCGAAGGCTTAGGTGTGCAGAACAGATGGTCAAGGAGTTCTGTCAATATTTCATACCTCGGGCTCTCCTAAGGCAATGGAATCAATGGGGGACTAGGCACTCATTTTAGATTTGAAGAGTTTGCCAGATTTGACTGAAGGGAAGCCGTGAAGATGTTACTTGACATTGAAAAAGTTACTCACATTTCTATACTCCAACAATCAAATTGGGTAATTTAATTCTATGATGTTCCTCAGATGATTTTCTTAATTGCTAATGACAGAAGTTCACTTTGAATGTGGACGGAGCAAGGTCGGACAGGATGTACTGGAGGTCCACTGGGGAATAATGGCTAATGACGTTGAAACTTTCACTCTTAAATTTGATTTCATCCTCGACCTTACTAGTAACCTTTGGCCTATTGCCTCCCCTTTCAGTGTCTGTTTTCCCGTGACTATGATGGTTATACAATATCAAAGGGGCCTGAACATGTCATTAAGAACTTATATGATGAACAATACGTTTATATTGCAGAGCATTGAAAAATTCACACTGTTCACACAGGATGCCAAAATGTGTTTTATTTTAATCAATGTGTTTTAAGAAATCAGTGTTTGGGTAGCATGCAGATCAATGAACTAGTGGGATGACTGAATTTTTTCTTTATCCAACAGTTACTTTGGCAGCACAGGGCGGCGCCCGGGGGCTCGTGTGTGCAATTAGCCATGGCGAGGAGCAAGGGTACCTCAGAGTTGCTGACCTTCAGGGCGGGGCTGCCTGCCCACAAATGAGCTCAGCAGGAGTCAGATTTAAAGCTCCCTCTGTTTTTGAAGCTTCAGGTGTGCAAAGGAACATCTGTTAGAGAAGATTATCCACGGTTCCTGTTCTTCTGCCCTGACACCCTCTCCCTCATTCCTGCAGAAGCCTCAGCATAGGCGTCCGTGGGCTGCCCTGGCCAGCCAGGGGCTGGAAGATGGGGAGTCACAGGAGTGGGAGTTGATCACTTTCATTACAGGTCCACGGGTATTTGGGGTATTTCTTTCCTTGGGTTAACCTTTTGCAGCTCTGTTAGCAGCTCAGGGAACTGGGGGACTCTTGTCAACACCACACTGGGTTCCTACAACTGGCCAACTTTCTAGCTGAAGGACTGTCAGAAATGTGGAATTCATCAGCGTGAATTCCTAAATGAATCTGAAGAGTAGCTGTAAATACCAGTTGATTATTAGTTTACGGTGTCAAAATGAGTTCTTTCTCGCGTGCTTGGATAACCCGACCGTGGTGTTTCAAATCAAATAGATAATTTAATACATTTTTAATCATCAGAGCTAATGTGTTAATATAAACAGAAGACAGCAGGATTTTTTCAATAAAAAATTGAATGAAAGAGATTAACGATTGTTTTAGAAATAAAAGTTTTAATGACTCTAACTAGGAATAAGCATTTAATAGGTCTACATATTAAAAAGTGTCTACATAGTTTACATACTTTAGAAAGAGTTGTACATAGTAGGCAGTACAAAGGAAGAGCCAGTGCCAGGGCCATTCATACAAAGGAATTTAAGCAAATTGCAGGCACCCCCCCAAATGACAAGTGTGGGACTTATTAACATCAGACCCATTTCCAAGGCTTAGATGGTAAGAACAATGTTCTGGGCGGGTCGGAACTGTATTCAGTTCTAGGTGCCTCATGTTTAGAGGGACATGATGAGCTCAGGAGAACCAAGGACAGGCAAGAGGGTGAGGGATCTGGAAACCATCTCAAGTGGAAAACAATTAAATATATTTTATCTGTAAAGACCGGGGGCACGTAAGATATTTTTTTCACACAGTTGAAAGACTTTTGTAGAGAAGGGAGTGGGCGGCTTTCATGGGAGAATGGCTAACATTTCAGAGAGAAAAATTCCTTCCAATATAAGAAATATCTGTCTCAGACTATAGTTCTCCCACTTTGGAGTGAGTTTCTGGGAAGTGGTGAGTCCTGTGCATAGATACTCTGTGTGTGGGGGGCCCTGGGAAGCATTGTTCATATGTTGAAGGGGAGTTGGGATAAAATTAGATCAAGGCCCATTTCTTTGGAGCAGTGTGTGGGCTTGCTGCCTTCCTTTCTGACATTCGGTAGAAGGTCCCTTCAAACCTGTTCCCACTGTTCATTGTATTATGATGTTATGAAGGCTAGATGAATGTTAAAGGCTAAATTTTGAAAGAGCATAAAATCCTGACTTCCATACAAATATAAAATCAACATATGTCAAGGATTTTATTTAGCTTAATTAATGAGGGCCTTGCTAGATGTTACAACTGGTTCAGAAGGGAAGCCCAATGCCACACAGCGACGGTCAGACCAGGACTGATGAAATGGACTCACACAGGGAAGCGGAGCAGGAAAGGCGGGTCAGTATCTACAGGCTGATAATCAGTTGCATGCCGCTGGATGCAATTTGCATTTCTACGGATAGGAGTAAGTTGCATTACTCTCAGTTTTCTACAAATTAACTTTTATCTCCGCAGAATTGTACAGTGGTCCAGTCAAAGAAAGACAAGTGTACATGCCAAAAGGCATCTCCACCATTCCGTCGAAAAGATGGCCAGTAATCTCTTTGGCCCATTTCAAAACCATCCACAATTTTTTGCTACGTAAAGTGACATATGAATTTTCCCTAGAGTGGCTGGCACATCGTAAGTGCTCAGTAAGCATTTTTATTATCGAGCATTATTGTTATTTTTGCCCGAGTTCCCTGGGGTAGAAGAACCACCTGGTGGCTGTTGTGAGGCACTCTTTGACCAAGGTCTTGATCGCCATTTTCTCTCTTCCCTTTGGAAATATGCACACATCCGCTATCCACTTTCTCCCGTCTTTCATCTCCCACAGATCAATGCTTTTTATGCTAGAAAATCTTTTCTTTCTAACACGCATACGAAAATTCTCTTTTTTCTTGATCTCTTCCAATTTTTTTTATCTATTGTAGGAAAATTTCTCTATGGCTCAAATTTGTAGTTAACCTTCAGAAAAATTCTAATGGTATTCATTTGTTAAGGAAAGAACAATTGTAAGTTTTAACTAAAGTTATTGATATAAATAATAAAGTTTAGATTCAGTCATGTCAGCAAACAAAAGCCAAATAACAATTGCTTTGAGTTGCTGAATATTCCAGCATTGACACAGGAAAAATGTAAGTTGAAAAGTGTATATTTTAATTTACATTATATATAAATGCAAGTTAAATATTCACACTGGTGTGACTTGTTATCCCACATGAGTCCCATTGTCCATGGTTCTGAACCACTTTTGGATTTGGGGGCACTGTTGTTTCTTGACCTGGGTCCATCCTTTCTCAGAAATTCAAACATAAGTTGGGGGAGGCAGTAGGAGAGAGTGGTGGGTGTCACATAGAAAGCATTGCCACCAAAAGACTGCTAGAAACAAATTCAGACAAAGTTTCTCATAATATCATATCAATTCATCAAGAAAGAAACACCTCTTATACTGTTTAAAATACAGGATGAGAAACATTCCTTCCATACTTAATTTGTTGAGAGTTTTAATCAGGAAAGAGTATTGAATTTTACCAAATGCTTTTTCTGCATCTGTTGAGACAATTGTATTTTTTCTTTGGTCCTTCATTTCTGTTAATATGGTGAACCACATTCACCAATTTGTGTATGGTGAACCATCCTTGTCCCAGGGATAAATCCCACTTGAATATGATGAATGCATGAATGAACCTTTTCACATGCTGTTGAATTTGATTTGGTAGTATTTTGTTGAGGATTTCTACGTCTACATTCATCAGGGACATTGGCCTGTGATTTCCTTGTAGTGTTTTTTCTTAGAGTTTCTTTGTCTGGCTTTGGTATCAGGGTAATGCTGGCCTCGTAAAGTTCCCTTCTCTTCAAGCTTTTGGAAGAGTTTGGGAAGGATTATTATTAGTTCTTCTTCAAATGTTTGGTAGAATTCAGTCATTTCTTTGAAGGAAGACTTTTCATCACCGACTCCATCTCCTTAATCATACTGGTCTGTTCAGATTTTCTATTTCTTCCTGATTTAGTCTTGGTAGGTTTTACTTTTTTGGGAATTTATTCATTTCTTCTAGGTCATCCACTTTGTTGGCATATAATTGTTCATAGACGTCTCTATCCTTTGCATTTCTGTGGTATCAGTTGTAATGTCTCCTCTATTATTTCTGATTTTATTTATTTGAGTCTTAATAGGTGCGGAGAAAATACTTGACAAAATTCAACATCCTTTCATGATAAAAACTTTCAACAAATTAGGTACAGAAGGAAAGTTCCTCAACACAATAACGGCCACATATGACAAGCCCACAGCTAACACCGTACTCAATGGTGAAAAACTGTCACCTTCTTCTCTCTAAGATGTAGAGAATAGAAAGGTGCTACCTGGGGCTGGGGAAGTGGAGGGTGGATGGGGAAAGGAGAGACTTTGGTCCAAGGGTGAAAAGTTTCAGTTAGACAGGAGGGATGAGTTTTAGTGATCCATTGCGCAGTGTGGTGACTATAGCCAATAACAATGTATTATATATTTCAAATTTGCTAAAATAATAGATTTTAAATGGTCTCACCACAAAGAAATAATAAGTATGTCAGGTGATAGATATGTTAATTAGCCCAATTTAATCATTCCCATTATATATATCATAACATCACACTGCACTCCATAAATACATGTACTTATTATGTCAATTAAAATAAAATAAAATAAATAAAAATAAATAAAACCTCACCAAATGCAAGTTGGTTAAACTCTTAATCAACTTTTGGTTTAGGACTTAATGTATCATTTGAGAATATTTTAGCAATATTTTATATGTTGAAAACTTCTCTTAAACATTTTCAATCAAAAACTTACGCATAGAATGTCCTAGGTCCATGTGTAAACACATGCTATTGCCATACATGTGTCGAGTAAGGGTCTGTTTACAGAAGAGCCTGTGCTAGTGTAATCTCAGTAAGTGAGCGTGTGTTTGGCTTGGGGCCTATTGTGTATTGCCCCTCACTCTACACAACCGCACATGAAAAGTCCCAGGATTAATTTCGGGGTGTGGATGGAGGCCAGCTCAAAGGCTGCTCCGCCTGTGAATAAGGGAACTGCAGGGCTTTCTCAGGTTTACCCAAACTTCTCACAGAGAGATGTGTTCACACATATGGAGCAGACACTGAATGCCAGAAATACTTGTAGAGGTGCTTTGCAACTTTGCGATCTCCCGAAGTATTGTGGACACCCATGCATTCTTCAGCACACTGTGTTTATTTGCTGTTCCGTGGCAGTGAGATCTCCCTTTCAATACCTCTAATGGCCTCGGCACCCTGTGTCCCATGAGCTTTTCGTGTGACCCCGGCTGTGGTCTGCAGAGCTTAGCTGGTATTTGGGTCATGTAACTGTTTCTGGTGCCAGCACACGTTTTCTTTCACGTGGCTGTTAACTGTGCAATCGAGAAGGGAGATTGGCTGGTGAAAGTGTCCCGGGGCCCTCAAGCTTTGCTCAGATTTCACAGTGCCTGTAATCCGAGCTCCCTAAACCGTGTGGGTTAGCGGTTATAGTCAAATGACTGCTTTTCCTAACCTGTCAGCTGAACA
Organism: Lepilemur ruficaudatus; assembly: GCA_963574885.1. NCBI lineage: Eukaryota > Metazoa > Chordata > Mammalia > Primates > Lepilemuridae > Lepilemur > Lepilemur ruficaudatus. The sequence goes on from CAUYRT010065688.1 coordinate 30,027, forward strand.
GTCATGTTCCGGTGTGTGTTTGAACAGGGCCATAATTGATACGGGGGCTCAGAAAGGCCCTGAGGGTGCCTCAACATCAGATTGGCACATGCAGCCGAGTCTCGGCCTGCCATACTGTCGGCTCCGTGCTTGACACCCAGACCTGGGGATCACCCTGGTCCCCCAGCCTGAGACTCTAGCACGGGAGGATGCTGACAGCTGCAGCTTATGCGAGATGCAGCCACCTCTTGTCTGACCAGCCACAGCTATCACAGGGATGCTGGAAGCAGGGTGCCCATGTTACTAAGAGAGGCCTGGTGGCTGTGCAAGGTGCCGAGCTGTTCAGAAGTTGATGGTCACAGCTCTCCTTACCCCTTAGGCCAGAGAGGGACCAGATAGTGGTATTTGCACAGCCTCCGATCTCTTTTATTCAAGTAGAGTGTGCAGGCATGTTTTTGGTGTAGCTATTTATAAGCACACTTATGTCTCAGTCACCATGCTTATTAAAGACATAAATATTTTACCTCTTAGCGAAGATGAAAATAGTTTTCACAGATCTCCTGGCAGGCAACGATACAACCCAGCCAGCCCCTTTCATCTGCAAGCTTCAACCTAATAAAGTATTGATCTAGGGAACAGAACTTGTTTCCATGTCACATTCCTGAAAAGTATAAAACCAGACTGACCAAGGCCAAGGGGAGGGTTTGCCTCTACCTTAGGATATTTCAAATTTTACAGACACTTTGTTGAGTGATGTTGAAATAGAAAGCAGTGATCAAATAAAAGACATCAAACTCTCCAGGTTTAGAGGATGCTTTATGGGAAAGGAAAAACCCTTTCTTGGGGGTCGCCTGATTACTCATCTTAATCAGGTATTGTCCTGTGTGACAAAACTCCTCTGGCTTCAACGCCCTGGAACAATCTTAGTTCTACAGGCAAACCTCGCAGTCAGAGCTCGCCCTGTGTGCAGAGGCTTTAGGCGAAGGGTGGGAATCTGGCCGGTCTGAGTGCAGAACACAGAGATTGAAGCAAGGGTGGGCACTGAGGCCGGGATTGGGGATCGGGGCCTTGTCCCTGGGCATGTTAGGAAAGACAGTTCCTCAGCCTTCTGGGGCTTAATAAAAACAGAGAGAAATGAAAGGAGGCCTCTTCAAGGGGCAAGATTATAACCCCTCTTTTTTCTTAACTGAGTGACAGCCACTGGGCCAGCCCTTTTTCTATGTTTTCTTATGAATCCCTGCCACACCCCATGCAGTGGCCCCTTCTTGCCTTTGCTTTGTGACCGCAGCCTGGCAGGCTCAGGGAGCCTTGGCCACCTCCCTCCCAGTGCAGGTGTCCACCACCCCCACCCTGCGGTGGCTCTCGGTCCCTCTTGCTCACCAGCCACCGTTGCCCAGCTGTCCTGTTCTCTACCCGACACTGTGAGGCTGTTTCTTTATCTACTCCCTGGCTCGACCCAGACTCAAGCCAAAACTGTAACTCCTGCCCAGACGTCGCCATGGGGCGCCCTGAGCAGCAGGCTTTGTTCCTGATCTGCAGCTCATGCAGGAGATAGCGGGGCTGCAGCCTCACACCGAGCACGACTTAGGTAGCTACTAGGTCCTAGGTCTTGCCCAGTTCTCACTCGTCTTGCTTTTGCTGCCTCCTTAATCCCTGCCCCCTCAAAACTCTTTCCCCTGGGTTATGGAGGGTCATCTTTCTATAACTAGCCCCTACCCCTAAAACCAGGGCCTAGGTTTGTGTCACTGAGGACCCTGCATTTCCTCTGCCCCACCGAGCACCATGGGTTTGCAGGTCTTCGGCTTCCTCATCAGGATATCAAGCTATCTCAGAGTTACACCCAGAGCAGCATGTTTCACTGCGAGTCAGAGCCTGGGTCCCCGAGAGGGGGTCTCCGCAGGTGCTGAGGAGGAATGCAGGACACACGTGTGGCCCTAGAACCTCCCCAACCTGGATAGCAGCTAATTCAGTTTTAGGGAGTCCTCTTGCCGTCCACCACACAGGCCTACCAGCCAGAGATGCAAAATGCATTCGCAGGGAAGCTCACCCCTCGGGGATCCGAGGTCATTCACTGGCTGTTTGGCTGTTTTGTTTAGGAAACAAACGTCGGGAGGTGGTGTAAGGATACCAAAACCAACCTTTGCTATGCCAGCATGTACAATGTTGTTGTTATTTTTTCTCATCCATGCCTGTTGCAATTCAATTCAATTAATGCTTCATTTATTAGAGAATATGATTTTGCAACACAAACAGGATAGGGCTACCCCAAAAAGTCCTGGGCCTCTTGCCACCACCACTGCACTTGCCTTGGCCTGGGTGGTGGCCACAGCGACACTGGCTCCTCTTGAGCCCAGACTGAAAGGGCAGTCTGGGAAGGGCCTGCGAGGGTGGACTTTCTGAACATCTGTTGCCTGGAAAGAAAGTTAAATCCCAGCCAACCTGTTGCTCACACAGATTCTGAGAACAATTCAAACTTTCAGAGATTCTGCCTCTTGCAATATTATATTAGACTTACTAAAAACAAAATTTTGTTTAAGCTGAAGAATAACATCCATACAGAAACGTGCACAAATAATATGTTCACAGCCCGATGACTTTTTACAAACTGAACATACCCATGTAACCAGTGCCCAGATCCAGAAACAGAACATTCCAGGCTAGGTGCAGTGGCTTATGCCTGTAATCCCAGCACTTTGGAGGCCGAAGCAGGAAGATCACTTGAAAGCAGGAGTTTGAGACTAGCCTGAGCAACATAGAGAGAGACTGTCTCAAAAACAAAACAAAACAATGCACACACACACACACACATACACACACATAACCTCCCCCCACAGAACATTCGTTTGAGACCATCTCAAAAACAAAAAATACAAAAAAAAAGAAGAAGAAACAAAAGAACAATCCAGAAGCTCCCTGGTGTCCCTGTAGTCACCACCTCCTCCCTCCAAGTTAACCACGGTCTTGACATCTTCTACCATAGACTTGTTTCATTTGTTTTTGAATTTTTTATAAATGGAACCATGAGAGGTGCGTTCTATCCTGCCGGGTTCCTTTGCTCAGCATCGTGTTTGAGTCTCACCCATGTTACTGAACTTCAGCAAGGCGCTGACTGCTGTAGAAGTTCACTCATTTTCATTTCATTTCCTTTATAAACAGAGTTGCACCACGTGGCTATACTACACACACCCTTTTATCCATTCCATAATTAACAGGTATTTTGATTGCTCTCTATTTTGGAGTGTTATGAATAAAGTTGCTATGAGCATGTCTGTGGTGCACCCATGTACCTATTTCTGCTGGCTGTGTACCTAGGAGGGCAATGGCTTGGTCATAGGGTAGGTTCAACTTTGGTATATAGCGTTAAACAGCTTTCAAAGACTGTGTATCAATACATATGCTCACTCTGCCGGTATGAGAACTCCATTTGTGCCACATCCTGTCAACACTTGGCATTGTCAGTCTTTTAAATGTTAGCCATTATGTGGGATGTGTATCTGTATTCCATTGTGGTTTAATCTGAGATTTCCCTAATGACTGATAAAACTGAGCACCTTTTAAATAGGTCTAATGACCATTTGGATATCGTTTTTTGTGAAATGTCTATTTAAGAGTCTGCCCATTAAAAAAAATGTACTGTTTTCTTTTTTCTTATTTACTTGTAGGAATTCTCTCCATATTCTCGTTTTGGGAGTCCTTAGTCAGATGACAAACAGCTTCTCTCACTCAATGCTTTGACTCTTTCCTTAGTGAAACATTGTTAAGGAAGTGGTAAAGTTATTATTTTCTATTAAGAAAATCATTATTGGCCGGGTGTGCCCTCATACCTGTAATGCTAGTGCTTTGGGATGCTGAGACAGGAGGATCACTTGAGCCCAGGAGTTGGAGGTTGCAGTGAGCAATGATGACGCCACTGTATTCCAGCCTGGACAACAGAGTGAGACCCTGTCTCAAAAAAAAAAAAAAATCAGTATGAAGTGTTTCTTATTTCTAGGAATGTTTGTGATACTAGTATAGCTCACCATTTTCCTTTGGTTATTTTGATGCTATATCTTTTCCCGTCCTTTCACCCTTTCTTTACTCTTACGTTTGTGGCGTGGCTCTTGAAGGCATAAGTTATTTTTTCTATTACTGTCCAACAATCTTTGCCTTTTAAATGAAATATGTATTTACATTTAGTATAATTACTAAAGTTTACCATTTTATTATTTGTTTTCTAATTGTCCCACCTGTCTATGTTCCTTTTTATTCCTTTTGTGCTCTTTTTTAAAGCTGCTCTTTTTTTATTCGTCTGTCTCCCCTATCAGTCAGTTATACATTGTGTGACTGTTCTTGTGGTGGTTATCGTGGACGTTATAATATCCTTCCCTGACTCACTGAAGTCTAATGTAAATTAATTCTTTTACCACCTTCGGAACAAAGGGATCTTACAACCCTTTAACTCCACTTACCCACCTCCTTCTTTTCCTGCTGTCGTTATGTACTTTACGTGCACTGAAAGCCCTACAGGACATAGTTGTGGCATAACATAGTTAGTGTTCATTTCTATTTACCCACTGCTCGTGGCTCGTTGCTTTTTGCATCTCCGTGCTCCCGTCTGGGATTACTTCTTTCTGCCTGAGTATCTAGTCCGTGTATGTGCACATGCAGCCCGAATGCCCCGGGCTTGCCAGGCATTTTCCTCAGCTTGAGGGGCTGGGCCTGATCCTGGACAGATACTGAGGCCCCAGTGGTGTGTCACCTCCATCCTCCTGGGCCACTCGTACACCCCTGAGCCATGTCCTTGGCATGCAGATCATTTGTCAGATGGACGTCTTTTGGAGGAAAAAGGGAAATGGTGGCTCTTCACCTCCGGGTGGTGCCACCTCTCATTTCACTTCTTCTCCGTCTCTGTGAGTGTCTTTGGTGCCCGGTGCAAGCTGCTTCTTTGTATCCACGGTGCATCTTCCAAGAATCTCTTTCTGGAGCCAGTTTGATTCATCATCCACATTTCCAACACATTACTGCCTGGAGAGGTAGAGCAGCCAAGTGCTGATGTGCATGTCTGGGCATCGGAGACTCCATTTCTGCCATTTAGTGGCTGTGTGAACACGAGCAACTTATCGAGTGCTATAGGCCTCAGTTTTTCCATCTGTGAAATAGGGATATGATAGGAATTTAGGGTTACTGGAGTATCGAATGAGATAACAATTGCAGAAGATTTATCACAGTGTCTGGCACAGAGTACACAATACATGGTAGCTGGTGGTGGTGGTGGTGTTACTGGTTTCATCCTGGGCTTTTTAACCATAGATTTACACTCAGCTACTACTGTATGCACAAGAATGAATCTTTTCTTCTTAGATTTTGCAGGAACAGGTAAAGATGAGAGGAGTGGCTGCCCTCTCCTTCTACCTACTCAGAACTCAGGAAAACATTATCCTGGGTAGCCTTCAAGTCTTCTCCAATACCATTACTAGAAAGCCTGCTCAGGCTCTCCTTCCTTAGAAAATTCCTTCCTTCCTTTCTTCATTGCCCAGGCTGGAGTGCAGTGGTATGACCATAGCTTGTGCTGCAGCGTCAAGGGCTAGGGCTAGGGTAGGGCTACTGCAGGGTGAGGAGCCCTGTTCACCCAGCCATGCTGCTTCTGGATTGGCCATTGTCACTGTGACCAATCCACAGCCTGCCTGTGCCTCCCCACCCCAGCCCCAAATACATTAGTGCTGCCTTGACTCAACCGATCCGAGTTTTAGCCTCATTAGACAGGGCCGGCGGGACAGGCTTCCCGTCAGCCCCCACCCTCCCACCGTAGATCTGCTCTCTCACACGCTGCAGGTCTCAGGCGCCACCTCTCTCCTTGGGGGGCTTCCTCACCTCTTCCACTGCGGTCCAGTTCCTGGGGCCCGGGTGCAACACCACCGCTGATCAGCTGCTGGAGAACTGACAAAATCCTCCAGCCTAAGGAGCCCCCCGAAAGGGGAAATTCCTACACTTCCTCTGGCCAAGCCACGTTCCTGCCTTTGTGTCCTCGCAGCTGTTTCCCAGAACGGGGCCCTGCTCCTCCTCTGCATTCCTCTTTCAGGCTCCCTTCTGGCCTCGAGTGAGCCTCATTCCTTCCCCTCCCATCCTAGGCAACCTAGTCTAGTCTCATCAGCCCCAAACCTCGTGCTCGCCGCCCTCAGGGGGCTCCATTAACCACTGGAGAAATTTATTATTATAAATTTTGCACATGCTAATTTTAGAAAACCTGAAAACTAGAGCCAAGCACACACACAAAAATGGAAAAATAAATCACCTTTAATCACACTCAGATCACACCTTGATCATTTTGAATAAAGGTAGGTATGCACATAGTACTTGTACCCACGAGTTTGGACTCATGTTCTAATCACACATCAGTTGCACGTTGCTGCCCATCATTTCCTCTCGCTTTGCTCACAACAGCTTTGTCTGGACGGGGAGTCTCAGTCCTCCGTCTGCAATTAAGTGGATGGCAGCTCTTAGTAACTAATATTACCTTGTGTCTCCCATGAGACTGCGTCCACAGTAGGTGCCTAGTGAGGCCTGGGTTGATTTGGGGTTGGTCCTGGGGAGGTTGCTGTCCCCGTGCCCAATGCAAGGGGCTCCCCCAGCCCGGCTGGTGTGGGAGCCGCCCTGCACTCTGAGGATAAAGGGTTAACCAGAGCACAAGTGTCAAAGGGCTTTCAAAAACGCAGCCCTGTTGCAGGGGCCTCAAAGCCTCTTGCAGTTCCTAGAGGTCTTATCTGCCCAGCAATCACCAGGGAAAGTCGTTTGGTGCACTACAAAGGCGCTGCTTTCTTCTCTTAGTCTAGCTGGAGCTCTTGAGATTGGAGAGAACTGTTGGCCACAGTTCTAAAAACTGAAGATAAAGGCTTTGATTTGTTAATTAAATTTTTACTATCTGCATTTGATATCTCAGCCAAATTGTATCCGCTGCAGGAACAACCAGAAAGTCTCTCACTTCAAAGGGGCGCCCACTTGGTGACCTGTAATTATGGAATTTACTGTGGGGTGAAGAGCTGTCTGGGGCGCACCTGCCGCCCCAGCGCCCCCCATACTGCCCCCCAACAACACTCCCTTGTCCTGGCGGCTTGCAGACAGCCCTGGCTCCCTGCGCGTGCATGTGGGGCCGGGTCTGGAGCAGCCTGCCTGAGCCATCCTACAGGGAACCTGTCCCCCAGCTTGCCTGCCTGTCCCCTCCCTGCCCACCCGCACCCCCACTTGCTGTGCTCTGCATCCCCTGGCAACCTGAAAGAATCAGCCGCCTGTCCTCTCTCCCCATAGATGTCTCGGTGAAAAATGGTTTCTTTAATGAACAAGTTGAAAGGCTGGAGCCATGCTGGGTGAGGTCACCTGCTGGCTCCAGGCAGGGTCTCAGGCAGCTTGAGCTGACCAGATTGCCCCGCTGCAGGGCAGGGGCCACTCCACCCTCTGGCCCTGACATTGCTTCTGGGGCACAGACATTATTAAAGGATGTTTAGAGGTGCCCCAAGAGGAGCACATTCCAAAGTCAACACTCGCCACATTTTACATGAATATCATGAAATCTGAGGTGTCCACTGACTCCCTTCCTGCCGTTGACACAAGCAGAGAGGGCTGCCTTTGGGAAGCCTCAGCCGTGCCGCAGGATGTTCCGGTGGGCTCGTTCCAACGCAGGCTTTGCTTTTATCAGTTTTTCTTATTTTCTTTCACCTTTATTTTTAAAATTCAATTTTAGTACTATTGCTTTAAATAAAAAAATCTACCCCTGAGCCATTTAGGGAAGATATACACACAAACCGGTCAAAAAGTACAAAACCCAACAAGAAAGCATTTGTGGTCCTACAATTTGCGTAGAATAGATGGGAATAGAATTTTTTCTCAGGCGAAAGGCCCGGTTATTTCCACTGTGGGCGGCCCTAGTTGTGACGTGGGCTGTCTACGTAAAGGGGGGCTTTAGCTCTGGGAGAGGAGGTGGGAGAAGGCACACTTCCCAGTGAGCACATGCCGCCATGAACAGTGCCGTCGCACGGGAGGCAAGCAGTCGCCGAGCCCTTTATGTGGATTTGTCAACACAGCCGATCACCACACAAGATGCGTCCTCCCCCACCTCGTCACCAACTGATGGCGACTTACCAGCAGCACACCTGTCCCTGGGCCCTCCCTGAGGAAGGAATTTGATTTCATTTGCTCTTGCTGCACTTCCTCTGAAAAGTGGCCTCCGTGTGTCACCGTACCGCATTTCATAAGGGCCTAACGGTGTGAAAATGTTCTAATGCTGACTTTGTCACTCAAAGTAAAAGCCTTTTTAGAAACCACAAACTCTTTGGTACATCCTCGCCTGGAAGCCTAAAATAGCAGAGGCGGCGCTGGGTGGGGGAAGCGCAGAGCCCACAGTGAGACAGAGAGACCAGCGGCACAGGGTGGCAGGGGCTTCTGGAAGTGTGCGTGCCTGTGTGACATCGTGACACTCTCAGCGTTTGACAGGCCATAGTCGAATAGTCCATATCAGAGCATTCAAAAGGGAACTCTACTACTACTATTAGCATTTAGTAACACATGTTCCGGCCTCTACACTGAGTAAATTCTTTCCATCAGAGCCTTCGTAGGAATAAAGTATCTCTTGGTGCAACCAAATCCAAGGTGAAATTTCTCTTTGAGTTCTTTCTGGAATGATACAGAATAGAGGATTGGCCAAGGCCACATTTGCCCAAATATTAGCCGATACATTCTGTTAGTTCCCATGACTTAACCTCATAATGCCAGGAATTTCTCCCCGCCCCCCCCATGATGATAATACTGTTTATAACTTGGCTGCAATCTATGAATAATTTATTTTGTCAAGTTCAAGTCATAGTAGGTAACTTCAGATATTAATCAAAATCAGAGTAGAAGGACTACTGCAGACATAAAGAGAAAAGAATATAACTCAAAGTTCAAAGTCTCAGTAGGAACATAAACATCTTTTTCAAAATGTACATGAAGTCAAGAGACCATAAACTAGAGACGTGAAGATTTTACCACCTCAAGGAAAACTTTCTACCTACAACACCTCTGACACCAAAGGTGTGGGGTTTTTTCTACACCAACAACCAATTCTCCAAATCTCCTGACACCAACTGGGTGTCCTATAATTTAATTCAATTCTGACACTAATAGCCCAGAGTTTGCAGACACTGTAGGTTGACGGCTCACTCCCACGAGACTGCCCCCTTCAGGTGCCAGTTGCAGGTCGTGGGTCCTAGGTCACCCCGCACTTCTGTCTCACTCGCCTCAGGTGAAGGATTCTCACGGCCCCTCCTCAGGCTCGATGATGTGCCATAACGGCTCCTAGAACTCAGGGACACATTTCACTAAATTTTATCAATTTATGACAAAGGGTGTTGGAAAGGATTCAGGTGGACAGCCAGGTGAAGGGATGCACAGGACCAGGTGTGGGGGCTGCGAGAAGCTTCCTTACACCACCCTCCCAGCACTCAGATTCATTCTCTAGCCCAGAAGCTCAGGGACTCTCATTGTTCAGAAGTTTTTATAGAGCATCATCGCCGTCCCTTCCCCTTCTGGGAGGTTGGTGGGTGTTTCTGGGGACCAGCGCCATCCTGGAGCTATTAATGTCTAGGGGCCCCACCCTAAGTCACCTCATTAGCATAAACCCAGGGATGCTAGAAGAAACTTCATGAGAAAGGAGAGGCTCTCCTGTCACTCAGAGTCCTGTGCCAGAGACTGGAGGCAGAGACCAAGCATCGTTCTTACATGAGGCCACGACATCGCATATCTATTGGTGCTTCCGAAACAGCTTCTTACCATTGTTGGCATGATGCCAAGATTGCCTTCGAAACAACATATGGTCAAAGACATATCTAATGTGTTTTTCATAATGAACTTTTTGTGTGGCTGTGAATTCAGAGGTGGATTAACCAATCACTCCTATTTGTGAGCTTTAACAAAAATACTGTAATTGTGCCTGTCCAAGGCCTGCCAATATTCTCCTGCTTGAATACCACCCTCCGCATTTGGCAGGAAGGCTTGGCCGACAGGCCGGCTTTGTGTGGGAAGCTGCCGATGAGATGGAGAATGTGGGGACTCCCAGGTGGGACTCTTGTCTCAAATACCTGAGAAGAGACACCTCCTCTGGGTTTTTACAGCAACTCCACCCCAAGAAGGGGAGAGCTCTCTTTCCCTAAGCTCCTTCCCCTCTACCTGGCCCCCAAACAAATCAACCCCAAAATGAATATTGTCATGTCTTCAGGCAGGGGTGGTGCTTTATGGAAAACGATCCAGTCTCCTGTGTCCTTTTGTGGCCCCATGAGAAGTATTAGTCGCACATTCGTTATTTTTGGTTTGTGATTTAATGTAACATTTGGTTTAAGAGGAACAATCAGTCGGAGCTGCTTCTGAGTGAAGGGGTGACTCCAGGTGCTGTGAGTCCCATTTTCTGTTTCCTGTTCTCCCCTGGGGGCTCGAGGACATCTCAGCATCTCCTGAACATCTCTGGCCACATCAGAGCAAAAGCACCTGGCAAATCTGTCCTAACTGCCGTCCCTCATGTTTCTGAAAAGAGCATGAACGCTTGGGGGCTATTTGATGTAAGTTTGGTTTCTTCTTTGTCCAGTTGCTCAGAGATAGCAATAAGAAAATATGATTGAGGCTCATATCCTCCATAAATACTGGAGAACATGTTAAAGTTCATTTCAAGTCTATTTAGCCGGAAGCTACACTGAGGGCCAGGATGGCATATTAAGATGGATTCAGTTGGCCCGGGATCAGTGTTGGTGGCCCTGGTAACTGTCACCTACTCTCTCTGCCTTTCAGGATCTCTGACAAGGTGATGGAGTGTTCTAAGGAAGCACGGAGTGGATGCCTTCAGGACACTGCTGTCCCAGCTACAAGAAAGCTGCAGAGCATGTGCCCAGGCCAGGGCTGATTGGAGAGGCGCCAGTCCAGTGCAGCTCCGAGCTTCAGAGGGACTAGAGGGTGGCCACGCTAAGGCATAGCAAGTGAGCTGGGACTTGTGGCCTCAGTGGATGGAGATGTGGCCCACAGACAGCCTGTAATGCCACTCCAATGTCCTGCAGAGGCCAGGTGTCACTTGCACCATCTGTAGCCAAATGTCTGGGTTGGAATCTCTGTCCTGCTGCTAATTAAATGTCAGTTGACCTTGGGCAAGGTCATTCATTATCTGAGTGAATTCTCTCTCTTACTGACAAAATGGGGCAAGTAGTAGTATCTGCTCCACAGTGGTTGTTACGAGGACTGTGTGAATTCATACACAGAGGTTCTAGCAGACTCTCTGCTGCGTAGCTATCACTTGAGTGTCAGTTATCACCACCAGAAGGAGGCTGGATCCTTTTCTGTAGATTTAACTATCTCCGTGGCATGTCCTCTGCTTACTCTGAGAGTTGAGAGAGCAAAAACAGTCTCTACTGCAATCAGCCAAACACACCACCACTGTCCCTTCTGGATTTGGAGGGGGTGACACCTGAATTGGAGAGGCACCCACCAGCCCCACTTCCAGGACACAGGTGCACTTCGCGGCCACAGATATGGAGTATGAAGTGCCTCCACCAGAGGGTCTTACAGTGGCTGCTGAGAGGCCATCAGAACACAGCCCCTGGCTATCCCTGGAGCCAGGAAGGTGAAGCGTGTGAGTTCAAGTCTCAGCTCCGCCACTTACTAGCTGTGCAGCCTGGGGTGGGTCACTTTACCCATCAGTGCTCCGTTTCCTCATCAAGAAAATAGGAATAATAAATGGTGCTTCCCTCCAGGGCAGTTGTGAGGATTAAATGAGTGAGTGGTGTAAGAGCACGCAGGCTGGTACCTGGCACACAGCCAGCGCCGTATGCACGGCAGCTATCGCTGTGATTATTTTTACAGACAGCACTAGGGACTCAGGTTCTTGGCCTCTGCATGCCAAGTGGAGAGTTGGCATTCAGCTGTTAATCCACCAGTGAACATTCTACAACATTTACTCTGTCAGATACTCAGCTAGACCCTGGGGATACAGAGTTGAATAGGACTCAGAGTTTCAAATACAGCAGGAGCTGGGGAGAGGGCAGGGCTGGCCCCACTGAGGGGGCCTTGACCTGTGTTCATGCAACGGCAGGTGTCAATCAGGCGGTGAGGCTGAGGGCTGGCACGTGAAGGTGAGGGAGGGTGATACTCTGTGTACTGGGGTCTGGGGGACGAGCGTTTGGGGTGGCTGAAGCACAGCATGGCTGGGGATGGGCAGATGATGAGGGTGGAGGCAGAAAAGAGCCAGCTTGGGGAGGATCCTGTGCCACGTGGGTTTGGAGTGGAGGCGATGAAAGTCGGGGAGGGCCAAGGGGACATAACATGCTCAGCTTCGTCTTTTGGAAGGACCGACTTGGAGTCAGTGCAGAGAACAGACCAGGACCTGAGGCTGGGTCTGGGATGAGTCCGGGAGAGAGGGCCTGGCCAGAGCGGCCACATCAGGGCAAGGGCACAAGCTTGGGAGGACCATGAGACGGGGCAATGCGCTTTCATGAATACGAAGTGGGTGGTGAAGGAGAGAGAGAGACAGGCCCGGAGCAAGGGAGGAGAAGTCAAGGGTAGATTTCAGGTTTATAAACTTGTCGGTATTAGTGAGTTTTTTCAAAAATTTTATTTTATTTCTCATTTATGGTGGTGTTGGGAATAATTCAGAGGTGGTGGTTTCAGAGTGCTGAAGATGAGGATGGGTCATCCTGGACTGGAGAGCTACTTTTCAGTGCTGTGGTTCCTAGTTTGCAGGGAAGCCACTTCCCCATTTCCCCCGGAAGTGTGATGGCCACGTGATTCCTTTAGGCTAACAAAAATTTTTTGTTGCTAGTGCTCATGTCCTCGCCTCTCTCTTTCCCTGTCCTGGGAATGATGGGGGCCAAGAAGACACAGGGGTGCCCTGAGCCTGGACCACTGAGCAAACACATGGAGAACAGCTTCCCTGGAGTCACCCAGACCTGCACATGATTTTGCCTGGGTCAGGAACAGACTGCTGTTGTGTGAAGCCATCGAGACTTAGTGGGTGGTTGTTTCAGCATAACCTAGCCTGTTCTGGCCACATGATGGGGAGAGAATGATGGAGACAATGTATACTAAGCACCTTGGGCTCATAATAGCTGGGCACAAGATCGTCAAGGAACAGCAGCTGTTACTGTGTCAGTCCAGATCCTGACACTAACTTTATTGGCAACCCTGAGCCCTCACCCACCTGTCTGAATCTCAGACTCCTATTCTGTAAAGAGAATTAGAACAGAGGACCAGTAGGGGCCCTTCCAGTATCAACATGGTATAGATAAATACATTTGCGGATAGTGACAATGGGGAGGAAATCAAAAATGAAGCACTGTGGAGCAGAATGCTTTGCCAGATCTAAGGAAAAGCAGGAGATCAAGTAGTCAGACTCTTCTCAGGTTCCACCACCTTTCAGAGGATCCTCCTCTTCCTCTGAGGGGCGAGAAGGGGAGAGAAAACTCCAGTGGGAGCTCAGAGGTGGCCAGGAGTCACTGGTTAGTTTTCCCTCTATGTGGAATCAATGAATGTGTTTAAAAGTCAAAGGCTTTCATAAGAGTTTGTCTTATAAAGTTGCAGGTGGTAGAAAAATCTGGAAAATAGCAGATTCTTTGTAAATGTATTTTTCCTTTCTTCTTTCTTTTTCACACTTAATAACCAGCCTGTATCTGCTCTGACCTACAAGAACTGCCTCTTTCCCTTCCGCTCAGACATGTCCAAGGGCTGTTTTATGCAGTCAATATTCATTTGCACGTACCCATATGTTTACTGTTTACTGTTTCTGGCCTTCCATCTAAGGACAGTCCCTTCTGCCTGAAGAAAGCCTCTTAGCATTTCATTTAGTGTGTGTCTGCTTGCTGCTTGCATACTTCAGCTTTTATTGGTATGAAAATAGTTCTTTAACTTTCATTCTTGAAGAATATTTCCACCACACTACATACTAGTAGTAGTATGCTACTAGACTGGCAGCTAATTTCCTTCTGTCCTTTGTAGATACCATTGTAATGTTTTCTGCCTTCCAGTGTTGCTTTTCTCTTGAAAAATCAGCTGTCAGCCTAATTATCTCTCCTTTGAGGGTACTTTGTCTTTCTTCTCTGGCTGCTTTTAAGATGTTCTTTTTGTCTTTTTCTTCTGCAGTTTTATTATGATACGTCCAGGTGTGCATTTCTTTATGTTTCGTCTTGCTTGGGGTTTGTAGGACTTCTTGACTCTGTAAATGAATAATTAAACAATTCACCATTTTTTTTTTGCTTGATAAATATTTACTGAGCACATGCCCCAGATCTTGGGGTACAGTGGTGGGAAAAGACAGGAGATATTATAGTTCATCTCAATACAGAGGATCACTGCGATGCCGGGGGCAAGTGCAGATGCTTCGGGAGCACCTCTTGCTGGGGTCACTATGGAAGCTAAGTCCTGAAAAAAGGCCAAGGATCAGGGGGCAAAGCTTGTGAGAAGGCGGAGAGTGGTCTGAGTGTGGGTCCGTGCCGCTCGGGGAGAAGGGGGCATGCAACAGCAAGGAGGGCAGTGTTCCCAAAGTGTAGGGTGAGAGAGTGGGAGCTCTGAAGGGAAGTGGCCAGGGGTACAGCTTGTTTATTTAGTGCCCATCTCCAGCCACGTTGTCTCTTTTGAGCTTTAGACAGAGTGTCTACTTCCTACGTGACATCTTTCCTAGGATGATTCAAACCACCTCAAACTCAACTTGTCCAAGGAGCTGACTCAGATTTCCCAAATCGCAGTTTGCTCCAGGATTCCAGGTCCTTTGGTTCAGTTGCACATGCTAGAAAATTGGCCACCATGCCCTGCAGGCTGGCAGGCCTGAAAGAGGGAATGACTTGACAGGCGTTTGTGCCTTAGAAAGCTCGCTTCTGACAGTGGTGTGGGACCAGTGGGGAGCAGAGAAACCCGCGAGGGGCTGTCATACTAATGCTGGCAGGAGGTGACATGGGCCCATCTGACATGACAGCAGTGCAGGGGTGGGAGGGGAGAGTGGACAGGTGTGAGAGGCTCCAGGGAAGCTGACTTGGCAAGAGGGAAAGGGGGGCAGACAGACCTCCGGCTTGAATCATCGCTGGTGACAGCTCCATTTATGAGACGAGAGCAAAGGGAAGGAGCGAGAGAGACCCCAGGAGAGGCAGGTGATTAGTCTGGCTCTGGGCTTGTTGCATCCAAGTAACGATGTCTAGGGGGAAGTTGACCTGGCAGACTATTTTATTTTATTTTATTTTTTTAATCACAAAGAGGCTACTATTTAAAATCGATAACTCACTGTCTACATATATGCAGTATTTCACAAATTATAAGTGGATCGAGAATTATATTAATGATACAAACTCATGAGAATTTACATAAAACTACTGCTCTAGGTTTGGGAGCATTTTGTGCCAGTACTCCAGTAGATAAAACATAAAAGAACTCAGCCACTCAAATTCATGAGAATTGGCTTTCAAAAAAAGCATACATGTCATTTCATAGAATACTTACTATGTCAAACCCAGGAAAATCAGTATCTAAGTAACAAAAGTAAAAACTTCAAAAGAAAAGTGGTGATAAAAATGTTGGTTTAAAATATTGTTTGAAAACTTCAGCAATTGGACTTAGGAACCAGAAAGTGTGGGCCTATTGGGAATTTTAGGAAAAGACCCCCATGTTCCCCTTCACAATTCTGACCACACTCCCAGTAATTCTGAGTGGCTACAGTGTCTTCTCTGGTAGCATAAACCATTGTTTCAAAGTTTAAAGAAGTCTTAGTTTTAGGTGAAAGTTTAGCCAGGAAGAAACAGGGCTGGGATTTGTTATACAATCTATTGTAAAATGCTTCATTTACAGTGTGGCTTCCTCTAACGACTCTCACTGCTAGGACTCAAGTGTTACTTTACAAACGCTGACACAGTGAAAAATCAACCTTCCTTTCTTCATTTCTTTCTTTCTTTCTTCCTTTCTTTCTTTCTTTCTTTCTTTCTTTCTTTCTTTCTTCCTTCCTTCCTTCCTTCCTTCCTTCCTTCCTTCCTTCCTTCCTTCCTTCCTTCTTTCTTTCTTTCTTTCTTTCTTTCTTTCTTTCTTTTCTTTCTTCTTCTTTCTTTCTTTCTTTCCCTCCCTTTCTCCCTCTCTCCCTCTCTCCCTTCCTCCCTTCCATCTTTCCTTTTTATGGGGGAAATAATAGCAAAGACGGTCAGAGACAAATATTCATACAGAGCTTCCTGAAGTGATCTGGGGCTGGGAGATGTTTGCCTTTGACTGCCTCTGTCACTGGGATATAGAATTTGTGCAAGAGCTGGAGAAGGGCAGAGGGCAGAGAAATCCAGCTGAGCTGTGAACACCTCCCCAGCTTGGTGGGGCCCCACCCCCTGTTGAGAGAGCAGGCCACCGAGGAGTTCCCTTTCTTTTTGCAAATAGTTTCTGTTTAGTTTTCAGCTCTTAAGAAGTAAGCACATAAAAGCCAGGGCAGATTCAGCAGGGTACACATTAACTCGATATTGACCTGGGCTCCGCTCACACCTGACGCGGTTCAGGCTGAGTCAAATCTAGCCTGGAAGGTCCATGTTGACTTTTGGAAGACTATAAAAGAGAAATGGAAGTTGTCTAAATGGGAGCTATTTTCACATGTTTGGATGGGTTGACTGGTCTGAGTTCCCCAGGCTTAAGTAGCCAAGCAGGAGGAGACACTGTGAAACTCACCCTGGTCTGTTTTGGCCATGCACACTGGTGGGCTCAGAGGAGTTTATTTTTGAAATGGCCAAACTCTCTTCCTGACTTGGTTAACCTCGCTGGGGCGGCTGCTCACACATCCAAGGCGCTTGCCCTGTGGGACGGCTCCTGGTGTTCAGCCAGTGTTTGAGTCAAGGGATGAATCTTAAAGGGCGGCAGTTCTTATCCCAGGGGGACATCTTACCAGGGACACAGCCACTGTCAGGAAGAGACCCTTGGGGCCAGCTGTGCTCCTGGGAAAGCAAGTCACTCTGACGTCACCGAGTTGGGTGTATCAGAGAAAGTCATGCCAACAAGTCCTCTGCGTCTTCTGAGCCTTCGCCCTGGGGTTCGTTCTCAGCCCTGGGGAAGCACCAACGCTCACGTCCTCCACTTCTCCCACCCTCGATGTTGCGAGATGCAAGGACATTTCCAGTCTGTGCACTGGGCACGTGAAAAATTCCATTTTTTCCTCACAAACTGTCTAAAGGACACAACTGATTTTATGACAAGAGTGTTTCTCTTCTCTATTGTTCACTTTCGTTAGTTCCTGATTCTTTATTTACATTACTGTGGCCTGACAAATAAATTCAACTTAACAGCAGCCACGGTGTTTAGGAAGCCCAGAGAATTCTTACTTTCCGACTGTTCACAGCATTCTCTACCTGTGGTAAAATAAAACCCTTAGAGGCTGTGGTGACTTACGTGCTGACACAGTTCAGATGGTGGGTGCAAACAGCCATGACTTCCCGTTCCTGTGGGCCTCCCCTGGCAGACGATGACGTCACGAAGGCCTTGCGAAGAAGGCTGCTGTGCTTTCCAATGCCCCAGGTTGGAACCTCGGGTTCAAATTCAAATGCACTTTCCTCTTGACTGTATCACTGAAAGCTTGAAAATAAACTGCTACTTAAATTTTTTTCTGTAGCATTTATATTTTAGTTAATTAATTCATTCTTTTATGAACAAGCTCTGGGGTACTAGATTTAAATGGAAACAACGGGGTTTGAGTTCTAACTTTTCCTTGTGATGTGGGACTAGTTATTGAACCACCTGGCTTCATTTTTTGCAAAGTGTAAAATGAAAATTGAGCTATGTGCTTTTAAAAGTGCCTTTCATCTCTGTTTTTCCCCAAGTCTGTGATTCTAAAATATCCCTGCCTCACGGCCCTCACCTCCGGGTCCTCTGGCCTCACCGCACGGTGGCCCCGCTCTGGGGTTGTGCTCGCTGGGCTGTGTCTGCCTGGCCCCTGCCCAGTGTGCTGGGCACCCTCTTCCCTTTGTAACTCTGCTGACCTTTCTGACTCCACACTGTGGCTAAGACCGGCCACCTGCACCTCGCTCCTGCCCCCTCCCCCTGAGGACGCCCCCTCCCTCCCCAGGCAGCCTGCAGGGAGTGGCACTGCCAGTAAGCCACCTGTCCTCCTGACATGCCCTTTCCCCTCTCCTGCCATCCCCAGCCCCTCTGCAACCCCCAGCTGGGGAGTTCTCGATCTACACAGACCCTCTTGTGAAGGAAGGATGACGTCTGATGAGCAGGGTCACATTGAAATCCCAATGACGGTGGTGCTGTTTCCTTCTTGGGAGCGTCTCCCACCTTCTGAATATTTCCTGTGTGCCGGGCTCACATTTATTCCCCTCCCAACAATGTGATGAGGTTATGATTGCTGTCATCCTCATCTACTAGGGACCCCACTGGGGCCCTGAGTAGCTCTCCCAGTGTCCATGTGAACCACTTCCCCATGACTGGGACATGCTTTAAGAAGATGAAGCCAGGGACAGGTGTTTCCACATGGTGGAGCTGGAGCCAGTTGGCCTCAGGACTGTGGAGCCCTGATGTTATATCACAGAGGCCAGCAGAGGTGCCTTCCCTGGCCATCTTCCTGCCAGTATCATTTGGCCCAGTCCTGGAGACAAGGCTCTCTGTGGCACTCGGGACATGCTGGCTGCACGGCTGCCCCCACGTAACCTGGGCAGCCTCGCATAGCTTCGGCATTGGTCCCCGCCACGCCACCGGGCATTATCCTCCTGCTCCCGTCTCGCCAGGGCGAGTCCTCACATCACTGCACGTTATTTTTAGTGGGGCGGGAGGGGAGTGTCTCTAGCTCTGCTAAGGTCCATTATGTCAATATTGCAATTTCCTTCAGGAAAATGAAGAGGAAAATCATCCAGATGCCAAGCATTTATTGACTTCCAAGAATGAGACCTAAATATTCACTGCAGAATCTAAAACTGTGTGAATCCAAATGGCAATCTGCCAAAACCGAGAGCCGTGCCAACTTGATCACGCAGGTCAGTCGAGGGGATTCCGAGGCGTCACTCCACCTGTGGTTTAGATCTGGGCAGAGGTGGCCGCGCTGCCCTTTGGACAGCTCTGCTGTGTCTTCATGGGAAAAGCACCAGCTGTTAACTCAGGAAGGGGCACCGTCCTGCGTACTGGTGTTGCCATGAGGGCAAGACTGGTTTCATCCCTGCTGTCCTTGCCAGATGGGGACATGCGTCGGTTTCAGACAGAAAACATGCAAAGTTTGCTTCTGTGCATCTTCAAAAATTCAATCTGCATGAAAAATAACCATTTGCGTCATTTTGTGCCAATTTTTAATGATGAATGGGAATTTGGATTGAAAGCTCAGGCCTGAGCAATAAATTTTGGGGGAAGCAAGAAGTAACTTAGAGAACGTTGGAAACTTCTGTTAGTAGCTTTTACGTTATTTGACCATTTGCGTTAATTGCTGAGGCACAGATAATCTCTCTTTGAATCCCACTTCCTGAAGTGAAAGATGAAATTAAAGATGTCTGCTCAAAGCGTTTGAAATGAGGTCTTATCGGAATAGGGGAAGGGAACGGGAAGACAGGACAGGAGAAGGACACGGTGGTGTCTGATCTCTGGCATCTCGGCATCTTGGTAGGAACTGAAATGTACTCTGGGCATTTAGGTTCCAATTTTAGTTGCCTTCATGCTGATTTTAGATGCTTCATGCTTGTTAACATCACAAGGAGCTGTTGCCCTAGATGACTCTAACCACCTGCAAGAGAAGTGTGATCAGATATGCCCAGGCCACAAACAGTTCCGCAAACTTCCAATCACTCCATTAGTTACCCTTTTGGGAGGCAATTTGAGAGCCACATTTAATGAAGAAAAGCCCTTCTCTGGTACTTGGGTGGGACGGAAGTGCTTTTGTCTCACTTACTTTTCTGTAGTTACCTTCTCCCGGTCCTCCTGTGGTCACCTCCTCCCAGCCATGTGCACAGACATTGAGCACCGATCTGCAAGGTGCTGCTTGGGAATTGACCGAGGGACAGAGATGAAGTGGAGGGAGCCAGTGTCCCCAGGAGGTGTGAGCCCTGAGTCCCCACGTGGAGACACTCAGGAGCATGTGTCTGGGCACTTGGGACAAGTGTGAGCATCTGTCAACCTTGGACAGGAACGGGGAATAGTCCCATGTGTCCCTGCCAGTGGGCATGCAGAAGCACCTCCTGAGCCCACTGTGACAGTCACTTTTGCCTCTATTGGTCATCCACTCAGACACAGGTCTGGCACACAGGGCAAGGGTGGGGAGAGGATACTTCAGTAAGGAGAGCTTTGAAGTCAACATGAGACTCTTCCATCTGGAGTGTGATCCAAAGGGCTCTCCCAAGCCCTGTCTCTCCCTGGGCACCGGGGACAGACACATGGCCAATGCATAAAGTGTTGGGAAGCAACGGGCAGCTTGAAGTCATTAGACTGAATGAAATCACAGTGGGCCTCACAGCTGACACCTGAGCTCTCCATTGGCCGCTGAAGTCCTAAGAAGTGCACTGAAGACGGGCCAGAAGAGAGTGTTAAAAAACCAAAAAGGAATAAGAAAATGTTTTGAAGAGGAGGAGGTTTTTGAAAAGGTGCCTTGACAAGTATCGCCGGATGATGGGTAATCCAGTTGGCTGTGGGTCCTTCGGATACAGGTCGTGAGCAAATCTGCCTGTGGTTAGTACTACCCCTGGGCTGCAGTATTTGGGAGGGATTGCTTGCTATATGCTAGTGTTTCTGAACCCTCTCTGACTGTGAATTACCCCAAGAAATACATTTCACATCCCATCCTAGAATCACACTCAGACACACACACACACACATCTACAAATGTACACTCACATTTATAAACATATAGAACCTCAATAAAAATTTTATGAAACAGTACTTGCTCTTTCTACACATTTTGACATGTTCTATTCTATTGTATTCTATTCCTATCTGATCCTTTCATTAACCCATTAAAACACTACTACTTGGTATTTTATCAAATAGATTTCGAATGTTTGAGATACTGTCTATGAATGTTCTGACACCATCATTACAGGTCTTGAGCAGTGTATGTGTGTCCTGGGTTGCAAAGTAAAATGTATTTCTAACTTTGGAATTGTGGTCAAAAAACACTTGAAAACCACTTCTCCTGTCCCATCCTACAGGGCTCGGAGCCCCCATCCTCTTCCAGACAGGGAAGTGCCCTGGAGAAGGCGCTAGCTGGGGAGAAGGAGGGAACCATGCCTGCAAGGGTTGAAAGAGATGAGCTCATACTCTATCTATCCATGGGTCCACACCTTCTCCATCCAGATACTTCTTGAAAGACACAAAGGTGTCAGCAAACTATGACCCCTGTCTGGCCTACTGCCTGTTTTGGTGGGCTGGAGTTGCATGAAACACAGCCACACCCACTGCTTTATACTCTGTCTGTGCCTGCTTTTGTGTGACAATTTTAGGGTTGAAGAGTTGCAGCAGTCCAGATGGCCTGCAAAGCTTGCAGTATTTACTAACTGGCCCTTTACAGAAAAAATATGCTGCCCCATCAGTGCCTCGGGGTGCGCCTGGAAACCACGTCCTGGAGCCCTTCCCCAGACACCTCTCAGGCTGCCACAGCTCCTCTCCTGTCCTGTCCTTGATGGTCAGTTACCCTGGAGTTTTCTATAAGTGGCAATTTTGGGGTCAGTGGTGGGCACTGCAGACAGAATCCTCCTCCCCACGTGCCACACTCCTGAGAAGTGGCTTGTGTTTCAGGTTGGGTTATCTGCAAGCAGAGATAGAGCTTGGGGCACAAGATTAACTCCCGTGGAGAGAGAGGGAAGGCAGCAGGACTGGGTAGAAGAAAAAAACTGAACTGCAGCGTGGGCCTGAGGAGGCCTCACCCACCTGGTGGGGAATGCTAGAACTGTCCTGGGTGCACCATTCCCAGCCCTGCCTGGCTCAGTCACTGATGTGGGTGTGACCTCAGGTGAGATGGCTCTCTGCAGCCTGAGCAGACCCTAGAGAGCTGCAGCTGAGGCTGTCTGAGGGCCGTCCTCCTGCCAGAGGGCAGCAAGTCCTTCCTGGGAGGGCGGTCTGGGCTGTTCGTCCCATGGTCCTGCACAGTTTACTTCTGGCCACTTGCCGGACTTCTCTGTGCATCCCGGGAGCAGCTCCTCCACGGTTCTGGTGCGCCCCTCCTCCCACCAGGAATCTTAGAAGAGGGGGATTAGCAGGACACATTATACCCCCACGGCTGCAGCAGTGGTGTCAGGGCTGGAAATGACCCCTGGAATGGTGACATAGAGGTGCTCTCAGCCTGGGGTCCCTCATCCTCAGCTGCCACTGCTTCAGTCTTGGTGTCCTACCTGGTGGTGTGACTCTGCCCCTCATTCCCGAGGGGCCAACGTCCTGGTCACCATGCTCTTCTCAAGCTGGGGTTGCCGCACCTGCCCATCTGCAGTCACAGTTGGTAAGGGCCTACAAAGAGGTGCCCAAGTGAGTCACCCAGAGCCCACACACACTCGTCCCCACCATGTGTCGTGGCAGCCCAGCCTCTTCCTGGTGATCTGGGGCAGGGTGTCGACTCCTCTTCTTGCACACGAGGACCCCAAAGTGCCCAGTGGCTGTTGAGCTTATAATTCATGAGACCCTTGCTCTGGTCCCCTAGGGAAAGTGTGCCTTTTTGGAGACCAAGACCGCTGACCCTGCAGAGCCCAGTGTTGTGGGCATGGGAACGAACTCTCCTCCAGTGGGTCACCGGGAATGCAGGGTCCCCACTGCATGCCAGCAGCATCCCCTCAAGGGTGGTGATTAAAAATGTCTCCAGATATCGCCAAATGTGCCCTGGAGGGCCAAACTGCCCCCCGGTGGAGTGCAGACAGGGAAGGTGTCTCTCACGTTGTGTTCTGTCGCCCGCATGAGTTCTGCAGATGGGGAGTGAATGAAACAGAGATTCATCCTGGGAGCTGTGTCTCATCTGACCACTTCTGGGATCTCATCTGGCGGCATTATGACAGCTTGAAAGTAGCTGAAGAAGAAAGATCTGTAATGAGAAAGGAAGCCACAGAGAGCAAAGCCCCGGGGTCCCCGGCCTGCCCTGGGCACCTTCAGAGCACTCGCCCCACCATCGCAAAGGGCAGAGGCTCGTGTGCAGTGGGGCCCTCCAGCCCCCTCCCGAGCTCATTGCCGGTGGCTGGCAGAGAAACAAAGGGCAGTGTCTTCCCCACGTTTCAAGCTGCTGTCTTGACTTGGCCATTGTTACCCATGGAAACTTCTCACAAATGGATTTTGGATGTTCTTTTCTAGACATTGGATGAGACAAGCTCTGAGATTTGGCCGAGAATCAGAGGGAAGACTCTGTTAATTGCCCCTAAATTACCTGGGACTTTTGGGATGCTGAAGACAGAAAATATATTCCATAGACACATCCTGAGAAATCATTTCCATCTGAGGTGGTTTGGATCAACCGACTTTCCAAGAAAGGGATGATGTATCTATTTCCAGTTGAGCGTTCCTGAGAAATGGACGTAGCAATTGCAATAGTTCATAACTTCCTTCAGGTCATTAGTTTTGGGCATGGTCCCTGCTCCCTTCCAGGCGTTTCTGAGACAATGACAAAACCACAGTTATGTTTAGAGTCTATGGGCCGGAAGGCGCCACACAACACGTGTGGATTGTTACCTGGAGACACCCTGCCAGGTGACGGGGTCCTGACTTGAGGATCAGGAGCACAGACCTCTCTGTGCCGCCTCTCAGCCTCTTTACAGCCTTGATTACCAAGGTTGAGTTTTGGCAGCAGCCAGGAACTCGGCCCATTGTCTCTATGGAGCTGTGGCTTTTCCCTTTTCCCCTTTCTGGGAGCCCCAGGCCAGCAGCAGCTGTGGCTGACCCACGACCCTACACACACCCCTACCCAAGCGAGCACACACTGCTGGGGACTGCAGTCTGTCTGCTGTGTGTTCTTGCTGTTCTTTTCTGCTTTTTATTTCATCTTCACTGTGTCTTTCAAAGACATCTTGCCCCTTGTTCTTCCAGCATCGTCTGTGATGCCGTCTTGTGCAGGCCTGGTACACGCAGATCGTTTGCACAGTGGCCTAAACCCTTTCGCTCCTGCCCTTTGATCTGTTCCTGCTCCAGGGGCCTCTTCCAACTTCTGGGCCTTGATTCTCTCGTGTTTTCTGGTCACATCTGCTCTCCGGGAGCTGCTCTGACCTGCCTCCTACTGTGTGTTCCTCCAACCCCACCTGCTTTTCCTCCCAGACGCACAGACAGCGATACTTCCCAGCCTCCCCTGCAGTTGCGTGGGCTGCATTGCTGAGTTCGGCCAATGCAGGCACGAGCGAGGCCAACCAACTGCGGGCCTAGACTCTAAGAAGCTTCCCGAATGTGATCTTCTACTCTCTCTCCTTCCCTCTTTTGCTGGCCAGATGCAGAGGACCCAGTGGAGGACTCTAAGAGGAGAAGCTGGAGGTGAGAGGTGGAAGGAGGAGGCTCCCTGGTCCCCTGACCACTCTATGAGAGGCCCAGCCTGGCTACCTCCTCCCACCTCCACTGATGCGTGTTGGAAAAATAAACTTTTCTTGGGCCAAATCCCCAACATCTGACGGTGGTTTGTTACAACTGTTAGGCTACCCTGACTTGTGCACTGGCCCTCCCCAGTGTCACCTGAGGCCACTGCTCACCTTTCTCACCTGCAGGCCTGGGTTAGCTTCCCTGGGGTTCCCAGACGCTGAGGGAGCTCCGTCCTCTGGGCCTCCGTGTGCTCATCCCCACTGCAGCGTGGGCTGCTCTCCCTCCTGCACTGACGTTGCGCCACCCACTTCCTGTGAACTCGCCAAGATCAGTGCTGATCACTTGTAGGGGACATCTGAACTGTAACAGGCAGCAAGGACACTCCGGTGCAAGGGCTGCCTCTCTCTGCATGGAAGGTCTGACATCCACGTGGCAGCGTGCTCTGTGCGTGTGCCTGGAGGGCTGCGCGGGACCCTCACAGACGCTGTCCCTCCTGGCCCCTTCCTCCTCCTCTGTGGAACTGTTGCTTTCATTAAACCTCAGATTCAGGGCAACTCTGAATCTTCAAAAATATTTCCTTTTGGTCCTTAATTCAATTTGGTTATTTTTCACTGGAACCTGCTGTGTTGTAATCACAGCGCTAGACACGAGAGGAACCAGACGAAGAAAACCCAGGCCCTGCCTTTGAGGAGCTGACCTCTCAGTAGGAGGGAAGAGACCCCCCGGGAAGCTGCATGTCATGTGGCCTGTGGACAATCGAGCCCTGGAAACGTACATCGAGTACTGACACACAGGAGAGCCACCAGGTGTCTGGTGCTCCTGATGGGGTCTAGGAGCACGTTCTGGTTCTTGCCAGACTCCTCAGGACCGCTGCACTGCTCTCTCCTGATCATGGGGACGGCCTGGCGTCTGCCCTTCATCATGGGCTGTTTTTTCTTCTTTTATGCACTCGTCATGTTTACCTTTATACCCAGGCTGAGCTTTCTTAGGCATAACTGGGAAATTAATAGATGCTTTAATGAAGCCACACTTCCTCAGCAAGCCCCCGGACCTGTGTATCCCAGTCCTCCTGGGGGCTGTAAACCTGCTCACCTGCAGCTCACCTGTGGCTCACCTGCTGCTCACCTGCCGCTCATCCGTTCCCCCATCCTCTGACACACTCAGCTCCAGCTAGATCAGCACAGCTGCTGCCTTTGGTGTCTGGGCCTGCTCCCATCAGCACACGGCTTCTGTTTTCCAGGCAAAACAGCACTGGCTGTGGTGGCTACACGTGGGATTGGATGGGCACACAGGAAAACACAGACATCATGCCAACAGTAATCATAATAGTTATTAATAGTCAGGATAATCATCATCTAGCTGCAGTGGCAATGCACTTGAAAGACACTTCTTTTGGTGTATATATTTTTTTAATGTCCTAGACACGACAGGAAGATCGAGCTTTTGAAGATATCAAAGAAACCCAAAAAGGACCAGTCTGTGATCAATGTTGATTAACTCACTCTAATGACTACTTGGTTTCTAAACTTGGCACCATCGGACTTTCTAGACATTCTTTTCTTGAATTTGTTGAAAAGAAAAGTGGAAATCGGAATGATGACACTGCAGGACACTTCCAGGTGGGGGCCACCTGACTGTGGCTGGCTCTGCCCGGCCCAGTTTTTTTTTTTTTTTTGAGACAGAGTCTCTCTCTGTTGCTGGTGGCTAGACTGCCATGACATCAGCCTAGCTCACGGCAATCTCAAATTCCTGGGCTTAAGCAATCCTACTGTCTCAGCCTCCTGAGTAGCTGGGACTACAGGCATGCGCCACCATGCCCGGCTAATTTTTTCTATATATTTTTAGTTGTCCAGCTAATTTCTTTCTATTTTTAGTAGAGATGGGGTCTTGCTCTTGCTGAGGCTGGTCTTGAACTCCAGCGATCCTCCCGCCTCGGCCTCCCAGAGTGCTAGGATTACAGGCGTGAGTCACTGTGCCTGGCCAACCCTGCCCAGTTTTTAAGGATCCACACAGACTGTGTAAGGATTTAAGAAATGTTGGCCATGAACTTTGGGCACGTGAACATCTGGCTCCAAGCTTGTGCTCCACTCCTCATAGCCCAGGTGTCTTCCTGGTTGTGGGTACAGCTTCCATATCATTGTTGTTGGATCAGATGGGTGTCCTTCTTTCCCTCCATGTTACAGTCTCTCTGTTGAAATTTAGCATTTATTCCAGGCTCTCTCACACTGAGATCCTGTCCTTTTTTTTGCAGTAAGGAGTCTACCCAAGTGTCCACCCACTAAGTCCAGGGGCCCAGCCACCTGCTGACAGACTTGAATGCTGAAGTTACTCTACCTGGGCCTTGAATTCAGGACAGAGCCAGGACATGAGCTGGACACCTGGATTAGCCTCTGGTGCCTGTGGCTGGGTCCTCTAAATGCTTGCCCAGACTTCCAACGTCTCAGCTCTTGCAGTTGGGCCTAAGGCAGTCTGTGGGCTGGCTGTGGTATATGCATTTCCCATTTCCTGTAGTAACAAAGCTCCTAATTTCTGATGGGACTTGGCTGCCCAGAGTAAAGATATTCCCAGCCTCCCCTGCAGCTCCCACATGTGCAGACGTAATGTGGGCTCTGGATCAGGGGTCAGCAAACCTTTCCTGTAAAGGGCTAGATAGTAAATAATTTAAGATTTGAGGGCTCTTCAGTCTCTATTGCAGGTGCTCCCCTCTGCCACTGTAGTGTGAAAGTAACCATAGGTAATACCTAGAGAATGAGCACGGTTGGTTGTTTGCCAATAAAACTTTATGTACGAAAAGAGGCTGTGGGTCAAATTTCACTCAGTGGGCTTGTGGTTTGCCAACCTCTGCCCTTGCTCAAATACCCATAGCAAGGCAGAGTAAGAAGACAGAAGGGGTCCAGGTCCCTGACACTTTGAAGTTCTGTGTCTGCTCTGGACTGCTTCCATCAGACTTGTGAGAGAAAAATAAATGACTAGCTTGCTTAAGCTACTGTTTTTATTCTCTGGTCATAGTAGATTAAAGATGATCTTTGCTACTCCCATTGTGAAGTGGAATCTAATTCTGTTGCCCTTGAATCTGCCCAAATAATTTCTTTGACCAATAGACCACAGTGGAAGTGGTGATCCAGAACTTCTGAGATTAGGCCACAAGAAGGCTTGTGGCTTCCACCAGAATCTTGGCACACCCTCTTGGATCACTGAGCTGTCATGAAGGAATTCCGACCACCCTTGGACTGCCATGCCAGAGGGGCCTCATGGGTCTCTGTGGGACAGTGCCAGTTGAGCCAGCCGCCCGTCACCCTTGCTCAAAGCCCTCCTGGACCCTCCAGACAGCTCTACACTCCTGAATGGCCTCTGCTGACACCATGTGGAACAGAACAGGTCATTCAAACTTTGCTGGAATTTCTGACCCATAGAATTATGAGATATAACAAAATGGCTGTTTGGAGCCAGTAAGTCTTGAACTGGGGACACCAGCGACCGGCTTATGTCGTGGGTGGCTCCCACCCTGTGCTTGGTCTGCTCCACTTCTCTCCCCTCTTGCTCCTCTCCTGCCACATCGAGCCCTGAGAAGGGACACATTTAAGGAGCTAGGGAATAATTTGCTTCTTAGAATGGTGAATGAAATACTGGTTCTGTAGAGTCCTAAACATAGAGGAGATAAAATTAAACATCTCCGAGAAGAACTAACAGAGAAGCTTTAAGGCAGGAAATCACTGCTCACTCAACAGATCAGTTTCTCATTTGTTCCATGTTGAAAAAGCATGGGCTTTGGAGGTAGATGTGGTTTAAATACCGGCTCAATCCCCTAAGAGTCATGTGACCCTGTATATTTTATTTGACTACTCTAGACTTTGATGCCCTAATTGAAAAAATGGAAATAATTTGCATATGCAAGTGTCTAGTAAACCAGTGCTCAATGAAAATAATGCTGAATTCCTCTATTCCACCAGCCACATTTGGATACTGAACATTCAACATGTGGCTAGTCCAGATGGAAACGTGCTGTCAGTGTAGAATACACACTAGATTTTGAAGCTTTAGTACAAAAGATGCAAAATATTTAATTTTAAAATATTGATTGTATGACAATTTATACGTACTTGGGTAAATACAATATATTATTAAAATTAATTTTACTCATTTCTTTTTACATTTTTCATGTGGCTACTTAAAAAGCTTAAAATTATATACAAGGCTCACATTTATGACATGCATTATATTTTTGTTGGATAGATTGCTAGAAACCTGAGCTAGTTGTAGGACACCTTGTGAGTGAGGATATCATGCTCTTGTCCACACAATTTGACCATCTTTGTGTGGCAGGGACTTCTAGTGCCCGCCCACACCTGTTTCTCTTCTTCCTGACACACAGGAGGATGGCAATTCCATGCCATAGCCATGGAATGGCTAGCCATGAGGTAGTTTGAGCCGAGGTTGTGAGAGGAAGTGAGAAGGTAACTTCAAGGCAAGATT
Organism: Lepilemur ruficaudatus; assembly: GCA_963574885.1. Taxonomy (NCBI): domain Eukaryota; kingdom Metazoa; phylum Chordata; class Mammalia; order Primates; family Lepilemuridae; genus Lepilemur; species Lepilemur ruficaudatus. The sequence goes on from CAUYRT010065688.1 coordinate 58,914, forward strand.
TAAATGAATTGTGAGACCTTCCACCATTCTTGCATCTTCTGCTGTTGACTGAAGAGCTGAAGCCACTCAGCCTGGAGGACTGAGTCACCGCCTGGAGGGCAGATGCTCTGGAAGGTGGCCTGATCTGTAGTGGAATTTGTGTGAATAAAAAAATCAACCATTGTTGTGTTAAGCCACTGAGGTTTGCAGTTTGTTTGTTGCAACAGCATAATCCATCCTCCCTGACTAATAAATGTGTTTTCTGATTAACGAAGTTATTATTATTGTTGTTGTTGTTATTTTTGAGACAGGGTGTCACTCTGTCACCCAGGCTGGAGTGCAGTGGTGCAATCATAGCTCACTGCAGCCTCTAACTCCTGGGCTTTAAGGGATCCTCTTGCCTCAGCCTCCTGAGTAGCTAGGGCCACAGGTGTGTGCCATCACACCCAGCTAATTTTTTAATTTTTTGTAGAGACAAAGTTAAAATGATCACCTTGTTTTTTTCCTATTTTACTCTATGCAGATAGAAAGAGAATTTTTTTTTTCAGAGTCTCACTCCGTTGCCTGGGCTAGAGCGCCTTGGTGTCAATCTAGCTCATAGCAACCTCAAACTCCTGGAGTCAAGTGATCCTCCTGCCTCAGCCTCCTGAGTAGCTGGGACTACAGGCATGGCTAATTTTTTCTATATATTTTTAGTTGTACGGCTAATTTATTTCTATTTTTAGAAGAGATGGGGGTCTACCTCTTGCTCAGGCTGGTCTCAAACTCCTGACCTCGAGCGATCCTCCCACCTTGGCCTCCCAGAGTGCTATGATTACAGGTGTGAGCCACTGCACCCAGCCCAAAGAGAATTTTGAGAAAGCAAGTTTAAAAAGGAGGTTTTTGATGATTTTTCATAGGTTAGGGGAGAAAATCTTGGCGGGGAATTAGACATCTATGAAAGGTGTTTAAAAGAAGTGAGAAGTACTGTTCACGTTTTAATAAAAATAAAAGAATGCAATCCAAGTTCATCTCATTTTTTCTTGGACATTAATAGGGTGATAGAAAAATGACAGAACTGAGCGGGATGTCCTCTAATGTGTGACCTCACAAGTAGGGAGTTTATAAGCAGTGTGAAAAACGCTAAGAAAATCAAAGTGTCCAGGGATACTGCAGATGCTGTCTTTGGAAGGAGGGTTGGCACCTCCGGGCTAAACATATAACTGCATGTCTGGGAAGATACCACTTTCTGGAGTTATTAGAGGCCCATTTTGAAGGAGGCCAAATCTGTTATCTTCCTCCTAATAGATTTTGCTTTGTCCCTGTACCACTCTTTTAGAAATTTTACTTGGAATTTCTTGTGTACTTTGGAGTCAGAGCCAAGGGGAAAGACTTGAGTTTTAACATGAATTCTTCCTCACTCCATTTTCTCACCGAATTTCCTTCTAAGGGAGAAGGCTGCCCCGGTGCCTGTCAACAAGCAGGAGCAGGATGGGCCTGTCTACCTGCTGCTCCCGAGTGAAGAAGCCTGGCCACTCTGGAGGTGAAACATGCTCCGTGATGTCTCATACTGAGGACGACTGGGCGAGAACGGGGACCGGATACAAACCCAGAGCCAGTATTTGTAAACACAGAACCGTGATTAGAAAGGATATCACAGCATGGCCGTGGTGCCAACATTTGGAATACAACAGCACTAGAAATGTACAGAAATCATACATGTTTTTTGATTGTGTGTGTGATAGTGGAGCTATCAAATGAAAGTGTAAAGACTTTTATTGTTTCTAAGAAGCAAAATTTGAGTGTGGTGTTCCCAGAACTGAAGAAACTAAGCAAACACAAAGTGTTTTTATAGGGTCCTATCTGAGGAAAGAGTGTGATTCTCTACCTGACAATCTCCACTCCTAGCATTTTGTCGGGTAAATCAGCATAACTGGCGGACAGGAAGTCCTGGGTGGCTTCGTGACTGTTGCCACAAGGGTAACACTGGCATTTCTTAAAAAGGATACCAAGAACTGGTGGATTCTTTCATGGCAATTCACCTGCTAGCTGGAAAGTTTGAGAACGTAGAAAAATAACTGCAAAATTTTCACCAATTATTTTTAACACATTAACTGCCATGTGAGTTGTATTTAACTCACTCTAGTTTTGAGCCCAGAGTCTCATGAGGCACATGTAACTCACCTGTCTCTTCACCTTGGAAGCCACGAGAACTATTTTTCAAGTTGGATATAACTCACACACAGAAAACAATTTAAAAATAACAAATTTCTTATTAAATTAGAAAGGATCATTTGTTTTTGAAGCTTTTATTCTATTTTTGTAATAAAACACCATGGCCCCAAGGAAAATATTTTTTTCCTAGTGTGGCAGTCAATGTGTTAAACTTCATACTTTTAAAAAAACTATAGGAGCAGTTTGATTTGATAAATCAATTTTTAACATTTTTATTTCCTCTGTGTAATAAAAGCATTTGTACCCCCTTAATATTTCAGACAAAAAAGAAAAAAAAATTTATTTCCTTTTTTGCTTGTTATAAAAGTAATATTTTAAATATTTAAAATAGCAAATATTTATTTAAGGTTTTTTTTAATGTTGCTATGTTCCTTTCTAGTATTTTTTCATATGTATACTTATTTTCAGATGGTTGTACAAAATAATTTATATTTTTCTTCATATTTATCATAAAGATTTCCCAATATTCTATAATCTTTATCATTATAATTTTAATGACTAAGTGATGTTAAAATGCATATTTACTACAATTTACTTGACCATGTTGGGCATTTAGATTGCCTCCAGTGTTGTGCTAAGATAGGAAATTTCAGTAAGCATCTTGTGGATGACTAAGATTTTTTGAACATCCTCTATATTCACTTCCCTTTGGAGACCTGGCCACCATAACTTGTGGTGAAGCTCCAGGCTGGCCCTGACCACTGTCCCCCATCAAAGTTTATATTTCTTGTGTTCCTTTCCCTTGGTCCTGCTCTTGACTACAGCCTTGAAATACCACGTTGAGCTACAGTGGCCATGTCAGTCAACTTCCACCAGGTGAGGCTGTGCTAACAAATGGCCCCCACATCTCAGCGCTTCCAACAACAGAGGTTTACTTTGACTCATTTTAGCTGCTAATGTGGCTCTGTGCTTTGTTTCATGTCTTCTCCACCAGGATGAAGGGACCACCCCTCACTTGGTAACATGAGAGGGGGAAAAGGCAATGGCTGACCCATGTGATGGCTCCTAACACTTCTTCTTGGATGTATGTACATTACATTCATTAACATGCTACTGACCAAGGCATGTCACTTGCCCAAGTAAATGTCACTGGGTTAAGTATCCATGATCACCCATAGCAAGTGTCTTAGTCCACTTTTTGCTGCTATAACAGAATACCACAGACTGAGTAATTTATAAGGAACAGAAATTTAGTGGCTCATGGTTCTGGAGGTTGAGAAGTCCAAGACCAAGGTGGTGGGCAGCATCGGGAGAGGGTCTTCTTGTTGTGTCATAACATGGCAGAAGGCATCACATGGGCCAGTGAGAGAGCAAGAGGGGGCTCAACTCATCCTTTTATAATGAGCCCCTTTCCACGATAAAGGCTAACCCGTTCATGAGGGAAGAGCATCATGACCTAAACACTCCTAAAGGTCCCACCTCTCAACACCTACACGCTAGGGACCAAATTTCCAACACATGAACTTTGGGGACACATTCAAACCACAGCAGCAAGTTACATGGCAGGGGACCCAAATGCATGTTCCTCTTGTAGGAAGAGAAGCAAATAAGTGAGGACAATGATACCATTTATCACAGTGCAAAAGACCACTCTAAGCCTTGGTAATATACAAATTTCAACAATTCTTTAAAATGTTAAAATACCAAAGAATGAGTAATCCTAGAAACTTTAAGTACTGTGGCAAGCTGGGGGTAAGGAGATTTTCCGCATGCTGGGATGCTGCAAATTGCTCTGTGGATGAGTAAGGCAGACCAATCCCACAGACTGGGAAGCAAGTTTGTTAATTGCCTTATAGCTCTTTAATGGCAGACAGAATGAACAAGGGCTTAACCCATGAGACAACGGAAAGTCTTCCAACAGCCCCACTATAGGAAAAAGTAAGGATGAGAAGCCATTTTCAGAACTACACTAGCCTTAGAGATTCTCATTATGAACACACTAAATCATTTTGGAATGTGTATTTGTAGGGATTAGGTTGGGGGTAGCTGAGACCCACAAAAATGGTTTAAGGAAGACAAAATGTATTGTCCTCTCAGAGAGAAACCCAGAGGGAGAAGCTCAAGGGCACTGCTTCATGAAGACCTCCAGCCCCCAGACACTTTCCCTCTTGCCCTGCACTTCTCTGGTGTGATCCATGTCCTCGTGGTCTAGGATGGCACCATCATATTCACATTCTTGGCAGCAGACCTGAGGAAAGATAAAGAGGAAAAGCAGGCTAAGGGCATGATCAGCAGTCTCCTAAGAAAGGTTCCCAGAAGCTGCATAGGGCACTTCCTTCTCACTCCATTGGTCACATTACCCCCTTAGGTGCCAGGGAGCCTGGGAAATGTAGCCTTTATTCTGAGAGATTTTATGGCCAGCTAAAAACTTTATTATGGTAGAGGTAGAGTGTGAACCTTGGGGAGCCTGCTAACAGTCTTTGTCATAGAACGTTATTCCATACTCTCTCCATGCTATGTTCTGGGCATGTTTCTACTTTCAGATCCACATGTGTCTCACACTGCCCGGGTGTGGGGGGCACTTTGTGGCAGCAACAAGATGCTCACATCACTCTTGAGCTTTCTTCTACTCAGAAATCACAGTCTTAGGTTGGGTAATATTTGTGGGGAGGAGTCTTCTAAGTTTATGTTGATTAAGTTGATAATATTAACACTATGTCCTCAGTGAAATGCCTCAAACTAGCCAGAAAACCATCAGGGACCCATTAGGCAATAGAGCTTAAGAAGGGGGGTGTAGTTATGGTGCATGGTTAACAACATAGCTTGTCTCTGGGAAGTGGGGAGGGAGATTGTTCAGAACGTATTACAGGGCATTCATGAGTAATGTGGTTGGAATGTTTTTGTCCTCATCAAAATTCATGTTGAAACTTAATCCTCAATGCAGCAGTTTTAGGAGATATGGCCTTTGGGAGGAGATCAGGCCATGAAGGCTCTTCCTCCATGGTTGGGATTAGTTGCCCTTATAAAAAGGCTTGACAGAGGTAGTTTGTCCCTCTTGCCCTCTGCCTTCCCAGTGGAGGATGCAATCCTCACCAGACACAGACTAACTGGCACCTTGATTTTGGACTTCCCACCTCCAGAACTGTAAGGAATAAATTTATATTCTTTATAAATTATCCAGTCTCAGATATTTTGTTATAGCAACACAAAATGGACTAAGACAATGAGTTACTGCTTTATATTATCTTTTTATAGATTGATGGCTTATTATTATCACTGGTTGGGAAGATCCTCAGGACTGGGAGTATTACGTATATTCTTTTTATCTCGTTTTTGCATTTCAACACCAATTCTGTTACACCAATGGGGTGTTTTACACTCAGTTCAATTCTGGCACTCTCTACCTGGACTTAGCTTTAGATTCTATAAGCTGAAGGTCAAGGTGCCCAACAAGAGTGTCCTTACCTTAGATTCCAGCTGCAAGTGGGCTCCCCAGGCTCCCCACACTCTGTCTAACTTGGCTGTGAACTTGAGGATTCCCAAAGCCCACCCCTCAAGGGAAGATAATTTGCTAGAATGGCACAGAGCTCAGGAAAGTGCTATACTTATGGTTGCCATTTTATTATGTAAAATACAAAGGAACAACAATATGAAGAGGCACATAGGATGGCCAGGTCTGGGAGGGCCCAAGTCCAGGGTCTTCTGTCGTGTGGAGTCAGGGGACACCACTCTCCCAGTACATTGAGGTCTTCACCACCCAGAAGCTCCTCCTAAACCTCAGTGTTTGGAATTTTTATCAAGATTTCATTACATGGGCATGATAGATTAAATTATTGGCCACATAATTCGACTCAATCTCCAATTCCCCCATCTCCCCAGAGGCCAGGGGTGGGGCGTGCTTGCTTTTCTAGGTAAGACTGGCCCCTCCCAGATGATGTTCCCTCAACCCTTCACCCTCTGGATGCCTCCAGGCAGCAACTGCTCCACAAGCTGGATTGCTCTCCTGCTGAGGGCAGGTGTCTGTCTGTCTCATTTCCCTGCACTTAAGTTATGACTGTCCCCAGGTCTTCCTGCTAAATACGTCCCTAATCCGAATAGCTTTACTCACTTACTCAGGGTCCACTTGTTTCCACAACAGAGCGCAGATTCCTCTTTTCGTATTTCCAAGGAGGGGTTGCCGCCTCCCAAAAGGAGGAGGCACCAGACCAACCTGGGTCGACTTTTAGATACCAAAGTTGTGAGCTGTTTTTCATTTGCCGTGGACTTCCAGGTTGAGGGGTGCATAACCTGAGCATGGTCAGGTGAACCAAGCCTGTAACCACAGGTGGAACCTAAGTGCTTGGACTGAGGAGCAGGGACAGAACTAAGAAGTGCACACCCCATGGCAGGGTCCAGGATCCAATCAAATTGTGTCCTGGTGTCACCCCACGGCAGGATCCAGTCAGATCACACCTTATTACACTCTGACTACACTCTGACTATAAAACCAGCCCAGTCCCCTTGTTTAGGGACATGCTGCTTTGGGAACTACCCCCGGTGTGCCCTTACTTGTGCCAAGTAATAACCCCCCCTTGCTGTGACTGACTCGGCTGTGTCTAGGGACTTGATATTCCTCAAGAAAACCAGCCCCTCCCTTTGGGAGGTAACACGGTGGGCAGTGAAACCCCTCAGCAAACTGAGATGTAGATGCCAGGTGTCCTTCAGGACTACCCTGGAAAAGACTCCGTGCCATCCAGACCCAGTGAAGCTGGGTCTGCAGAAGGGGCCAGTAGTAATGCTGCCATGGGCTGGTTTCTGTTCAGGCCTCTCTAGGGAGCAACTGAAGATGAGATCCTCCTGTTCCCACTGATGTGCAGGTGGTAGCAGCAATATTGTTTGCTTCAACTTATGGGCCTCCCCATGCTCAGAATGAACCTTTCCATCTCTTTCCTCTAACTTTGTGTGCCATACAGCATTTTACAGCCCTCATACCATTTAGGTAACAGTAATAGCATTCACAAACTACATATAGTTCAAAAAACAACTAGGTGTTTTGATTAAATTACAAGATTTAATTATATTATATTTTAACTAATTAGAACATGTTCAACATAGACTCCCATGTCTGAAAAAAATGAATGAAAGGAAACTTACAAATGAACCCTTTGTAGGATGACTATTAGGTTAAAAAGATAACTAAAAAATATGCTACTTTAAAAATTACGACATTCTCTTACTCTTTTCATTATTTTATGATTTTTCCCTCGGGCAGTTATACCATCTACTGACCTTCATATTCCCTACAACCAAGTTTTTCTAAACTTTTATATGCTATGTGAGGACTGTATCTCCTTCCCTTCCACAATGGTCTGATCTTCCACTAACCAGGGGTAGGCAACAACTTTTGCTCTCTTTCAAGATGGATTCAAGCCATCCTTGCATTCCTGCACCAATTAACTGTGACATTGTAATAATTTATTCTGATTTTTTGGACTATTGAACTCAATTTACTTATATTTTTATGCTTTTGTGTATTTTCATAAGTGAGTTTGCACTAATTTATTTTGTACTGTAATTCCCTGTAAAGCCGCTGGGGTCTGGTGTCTTTTGGGGGCAAGGCTTTTAATTCTTAGATCAGTGCTTTTAATAGTTATGTTTATTTGGGTTTTCTATATCTTCTTGAATAAACTTTACATTAATGTTTATATTTAATTTAAATATTTTATAATTTCATTTATATTTTTATAGAAAAGTATCTATTTCTTCCAAGTTTCCAAACTTGTTAGCAAAAAGTTGTTCATGGTATCTTGTGATTTTTAAAATCTTTATGGTATCTACTTTTACATTACTGATATCAGTTATTGTGCTGTTTTTTCTCTTTGTCTAGATGAGTATGGCTAGATGTTTGTCTGTCCTTTGTCTGATCAGCTTTCAGCTTTTTTTTTTTTTTTTTTTTACAAAGGATCAGTTTTTGTTTTCATGATCTTCTCTATTAATGTTTGTTTCCTATTTCATCAATGTCTGCTTTTATCTTTATTATTTATATCCTGCACTTTCTTTAGTCTTACTTTATTGTTCTTTTTTTCAAGCTTTTTCCCCCCAAGTCTTTTCAAGCTTTTTGAATTGAGCAGTTAATCCATTGGTATGAATTCACTTATTTTGTGTTTTTAATTAATACTTGAAGGCAATACATTTTCATTTAAGTACCATTTGTAATAGAAATTGAAATACTTTCATTTCCGTTCTAAATAATTTGCGATTTCTATTACAGATCTTTCTTAATGTGGCATTATATGAGCACAATTTTAATGTTTCCCAATATGTTTATGTAAACAAAACTTAATTGTGAATTTATAATGTAATTATAAGTTTGTCAGAGAAAAGTCTCTGGCATTTATTAACACTTCTTTTGTACTAAATGTGCGGTCATTTTTTTTTTTTTTTGCAACTCTTTGATGTGTACTTGAAAAGAATGTATTTTTCTTCTTTGGGTAAATGATACTTATATTTATTTATAATATTAGATCAAGCTTTCAAATTTCATGGCATAAAGCATTTATAGCCTACCTGACTTTTATTGATTTGTCTATTAACTTCTTAGGGAGGCACGTAAAATCTACCACCACAATTAGGAATTTTTCAACTTTTCTTCACAATTCTGAACCTTTTTTCTTTTGGGAAGTAGCTATGTTGGTTTGTGATCACTATATCTTTTTTATTGAATCATACTTTATACTTTAAAGATATCATTGTCAAAAACCATTTATCTTTCAAACATTAAATTTTAATTTCAGTGGCACTTCAGTGCCTGAATGGAAAAGCCAACCTCGTTTATTCACAGCCGTCAGCAGACACACACGGTGGCAAGTGTGTGGGAGGGAACAGCTCCTCCAGCCCACACCTGGTGCTGCAGATGCTTTCCTGGAACATCACAGGCAACAGCGTGTGTGGCAGTTGCTGTTACTCAGTGACTGCATTCTCACTTGATGCATAAGTATCTTGTTGTAAATGCACAGGTTTCAGTAGATTTCTGCAACAAATCGCACTGTAAGCAGTGAACCCACGTCCTTCCAGGATCAGATCAGCTCAGCTGCGGCGAGAGGTCGCTTGCCTGCCCAGGGCTCCACAGCCCCTAGCCTGCGGATTCCTCCTTGGCTGCTGCTCACAACTGCTTTTGGAGGAACTAGGAAACATAGTTTGGTTTTCTTTGCTAATCTTTCCCACCAGGGCTATTGTTGAAGCATGTATCAGCTTTCTAAGAGCTGATGAGATTCATTGCATAAGTCCTTTTCCTTCACTCAAGGGAAACAGAAAAGCAGGTCCACCGGAGAGTATCTAATTTGGTGCTAGATGCTGTTTTTGCTAGAGCAGGGGCTCAGGAAGGAGGCCCTCAGTAGTTCTGTAGCAGATCCCCACAAGCCCGAGTGAGGAATGGTTCAGGATCCTTCCTTCCATCACATACAGATGGAACCTGTCTCAAGTCAGCTGTATCTGCTCAGCAAGCACCTTGGAGACACTGGGCTGATGCAAACAATGACACAAGCAATCATATTGCACATGGACCTTTATTGAATGAAATCATGATTTTATTTTTCTTAAAAAAACCCCAAAATATAAACTGTATTTTTTATGAAATATATTGGCCTCAAGCAGAAAAAAAAGAGTAAAGCAGATAATTCATGAGTGCCCTTAATTTTGGCATCGTGGTGTCTTGGTTTGAGTTTTTCTAAGAACAGACCTTGAGAGGAGGGTTTGAATCCAAATCATTTATTTTGGGAGGGGTAGGAAAAGCCAGCAGAGAGTTGGGAAGTGATTAAAAGAAAACGAGATGGCCAAGAGAGGGGTGCTGTTAAGCCAGTTGCCTTGGTGGATGGCTGGAGTGTCATCCCGGGCAGACTGGGAACAATTTGGAAATGGCATGAAACTCATACCTCTGAGTTATCCCCTACTCATCTGAGGGGAGGGCTCTGGATGGAGTTTCTCAATGAGGGAGGTTCCTGGGGGTGTTAACCGTATGTTACCTGGGGCCTGAGGCATGTGTGCTCAGACCCCTCTTCTCCAGGGGCAGGAGGAAGCACCTGGGCACAGAGCAGCAAGTGTGGCCCGCAGGAGCCCCGGGAGTCAACTGGGCACACGGAAGGGCCCGAGGGCTCTGCTCCATAGTAACAAGGATGGGGCTCATCCGACTGGAAAGGCACCATGATCAACACAGGATATTGTCTCCATATCGGACGGTGTGGCCCCTGTGGCTCACAGAGGTGTCTTTTTGTGCAGGTGAGCCACGCTGCAGAGGCAGGCCCCAGCTGGGCGTGCCCAGGGAATGGCTCCCGTAGCCTGGACACCAGGAGAGGCGGCAGGAGTCCTCCCAGTCAGCGGGGGTCAGCATTGAGGAATCCAGGCCAGACCTTGTAGGCCATGGGACTCTGGAGGGGCTGAGAGGTGCGCAGATTTACACTAAGGAGAGCTTATTCAGGATTGCAGTGAGCAGATAGAGTTAGAGAAGCAAGAGGAGTGGCAACCCTCAGGGTCACTCTGGGAAGTTTGTGGCTGGTTAACTGCTGCCATCTCCCCAGCCCTGGCCACCGTGTGAACTTGTCTAAGTGAGTCCTTGGAGCAATGTCGCAGGCCAAGACCTGGTGCTCTAGCCCAGGCCCCACTCTGCCTGTGCCCCTCTCACAGGGCCAGGGGTCCTGACGCCGGCAAATGTGCCCCGTCTGAGCCTGCGTCCCTCCTCTAGACCATGGACCTGGTCCCCAGGCCCTGGATGCTTCCGAGCTGCTGCCAGGGCGAGTGTGGGCCTCCTTCCACCGAGCCACCGTGGGGATGTGCTCCCCTGCCTGGAATGGGACAGCCACATAGGGGCTATTCCAACTGAAGCGGCCAACTTTGCTGTGCAAGCTGGGTGTCCACAAGCACCTGCAGGCTGCCCTTAGAAGGATGGAGGGAGGCTTGGAGGAGAGAAGGAACAAGCCTTCACCATACCATTGCCCCAGGCCCTCCTGAAGGGCACGAAGGTGACCCCTCGGGCTTAGGGGGAAGGGCCTGTGCCCGCAGGGGCTCCGGCCCAGGCTCTCCTCGACTGACAGGTGCATTCACTTCGTGGGTATCAGGCCAACAGACACAGACAAGGTGGTTACAGCAAGGAGGGGTTTATTACTCGGCACAAGAAAGGAGCACACTGGGGGTAGTTCCCAAAGCAGTGTGTCCCTGAACAAGGGGGCTGGGCTGGTTTTATGATCAGAGGGTAATGAGGTGTGATCTGAGTGGATCCTGCCATGGGGTGACCACTGCTTCATTCGGTCCCCGCTCCCAGGTCAGAGCACGCTTGGTTCATCTGGGCATGCTCAGGTTCCGTGCCTTCAACCTGGGGGTCCATGGCAACCGAATGACAACTCACAACTTTGTTACATAAAGTTGAGCCAGATTGGTCTGATGTGGTTATACCTTCTTCAACCATGGCAGTCCTGCCTGTACCTGTTTTATTTGCAGCCTCTGGGGTCAGATGCAGTTTGAATTATCACTCTGAGGCTGAGACAAGAAATACACTTGCAATACCCTTGGCCTAAATAAGCTTCCCTGGCTTTTCCAAGTAGAAAATTCAATTTGAAAAGGCTTAGCAAGAGGCATGGGAAATGTCATCAAAGCACCCCACCCTTGCATTTCTTTCCCCATCGCTTGATCTTTGGCAACAAAGTGAGGTTTGTCCCTTCTACATTTCTGAAACATTTTAAGAGCTTTTGATCTTGTTGTCACCACCTCTTGATTTCTTGTCCCCATGAATCCTGATGACTTTCACAATCTGCCATCTGTGATGATTCTCTGTTTTCTCAGTGTTGACTTCAAGTTGGGACATAGCCCTTTTTCCTTTAGGTCCCCTAAGCAAGTGCAACCAAGGCCACTGTGTGTAGCAAAAGGAGGTGCCCTGCCACCAGCAGCTGGGCTTTGGGAACAGGAGGGGCTGAGGTTCCTCTGTCCCTCCCACCCCCAAGGAATGCACTCCCCGACTCGCTCTTCAGGGTCTCGCCTGCTGCATGTGGCTCAGATGCCGCCCCCCAGTTCTGCCCCACACTGCCTTGCATCTCCTGACCTCTTCCCACTTGCTAGAAAACTCCTGGTTTCTTTCTTTCTTTCCTTCTTTGTTTTCCATTCCAAGCAAATCAACTGAATTTTACCTTTAAAAAAAGGCATCTCCTGTCTGGGAGCAGCGTTGCTTCATCTCTGGGACACAGTATCTCTAGTTCTTCATATGGCATTCGCTTCCTTCTGCCCTTGGAAATCTCAGTCCTTGTCCTCACTGCTCTGCCAATGCTGACTCTGCTAACTGTCCCCCTGGGCGCAGCCCACTAGCCTGGTGACACTCATTCCCTGGTCTTGACTTGCTCCAGGGACCTGGGTTTTTTTTTGCATGACCAACCCTTTCTCTTCTGTCTAGAAAGAGTAATGAAAGTCAACTCCTGGGTAGGAGCCCATCTTTGGACTGCTCACCGCAATGCACCCAGGGAAAATTGTCATGTCAGAATGACAATGGAACCACCTGGCTTCAAGCATCATGAGTCAGGCTCTTGTTCCAATCCCAGCCCCTACCCAAATCTCAGCCGCAAAATGTATGAAGAAGGCATAGTACATCAGCTGTTTTGAAAACCGGCTAAAATTCCTCTTTTCTTCATTTCCAAAACCTCTTATGACTTTCAGTCCTCAAAACCTATCTAGTATCTAGTCCTTTTTTTTTTTTTCAGGGAAACATACAGTAAATACTTATTTATTCTAGCCAGGTATGGTGGCTCATGCCTGTAATCCCAGTACCTTGGGAGGCCGAGACAAGAGGGTGGCTTGAGGCCAGGAATTTGAGTCCAGCCTGGGCAATGTAGCGAGACCCCATCTCTACAAAAAATAATAATAAACAAATAGCCAGGCACGGTGGCGTGCACCTGCAGTCTTGGGAGGCTGAGGTGGGAGGATCGTTTGAGCCCAGAAGTTGGAGGTTACAGTGAACTGTCATCCTGCCACTGCACTCCAGCCTGGGTGACAGAGTGAGATCCTGTCTCAAAAACATAAAAAACAAAAAACCTCATTTATTCCCACCAATACCAACATACATTTACTATTCATATGTGAGCATCACCTGCAGCCACATGGAGCATTCAGTGCCAGGCCTGTGTGTCCCCATTATCTGCAACTCACACATGAGCCTCTGGGGCCACCTTGATGTCAGCTCAGGGCCGCTCGCTGTGGGCTCTCACTCTGGGGTTTTCGCTGAGAAGTGCATTCCTTGTCAACCCTTGACCCACGATTGTTTTTTCCCTGTCTGGAAGGGTGTCTGCTTCACCACAGCACAGGCATCCAAGGAGCACTGAGAAAGGAAGGGCGCCCTGCACCACCCAGGGAACCCCACAGGCCAGTGGAAGGACGGATGGCACCTACGTCACCCTCACATCCAAGTCCGTCTTGCTGCCATGCAGCTCTGTGCTCGGTCCCTGGCTCTGATAACTAGAATTTCACCTTGGCCCCAGCTCTGCTTCCTGAATCATGCCAGTGTTGGTGGCTGGAGCTTTACGTTGCTTTCTGTGCCTAAGCCTTGGCCCTGGTAACCTGCCTGACCCGGGGTCCTCAGCCTGAAGTCCTGCTGTGTTCTTTCCATGCTCCCCTCGGGTCCCTCTTTCTAAGACAGTTTTGATGCCAATTTAACTTATTGTTCTATCTCTCAGATTTCTCCTCCCCAGTCTCTCAATGGTCAGCACCCCACTGACTCTTCCTAAAATATACCTCTGATCATAGAATTATATCAAGAAAGAAGTTTAGACTAGAGCAAACCTAGACATTAGGATCCTGCCTTTCCCCTGCTCAGAAATCTTTAATGTCTTTCCCTAGTCAACCAAATAAAGCCCAAATTCCTATAAATAAAACAGGCCCTTGTGATCTGACTTCAATGTAAACTTTCCTTCTTTGTAAAGTTTTGTTGTGATTAATCTGATGGCAAAACATTTTGCTTCAGAAAACTTGTGCTCAGAAAACATGTGAAAAGCATTTGGAGCAGTGCCTGGCACTTGGTAACAGCCACATGAATGTTTCTTAGTGCAAATCCAGAATCCCTTACTTGAAACCCTTGGGGCCAGGTGTGTTTCAGAATTGAGAATTTTTCACATTATAGAAGGGGAACACGGTGCATATGCCATATATTATATAAAACCTATAATGGGATCTGGAGCTATACCCCGCAATCAAACCCACTAGTATTTCTGTGGAGAAATGGAATAGAATCCATAAAGACTACAAATAGCCTCATGGCAATTCAGGTCAGGTCTTGCGGCCAAAGGAGCATAAAAAACTTTTGTTTTCTGGTGCTTTGTAAATTTCAGGCTTGAGCCACAAGGACTATGGGTGTGTTCTGTTCTTATCACTGTGAGCTGGCATAGCTGTGGCAGGGTGGTCTCAGGTGGAGGGACATCAGTTAGAACCTGAGAGATGGCAGGCCCCAGGTAATGGGAGGGGCGGTCAGAGGACAATCTGGGCCTGGAGGAGCAGAGGGCAGAGTCTGGGCAGTCGCTCTTTGGCGAGGGCTGTGTGCTGGGGACCAGGAAGGCACTCAGAAGGCGCATTGTCTCCGGTAACCAGGGTTACGCTGGGAAGCACAAACGTTTGGCACAGCCCCATCCTGCTGGGAGCCGCCTGCTGAGTGAGAGACAGGTGGCTCTTCAGAGGCGGCATCTCAGAGGGTTACTTGGCCACTCAAAGCCTCAATTCATCACACAGCGTGGTTTGGAGCCTCCCGGTTTACATTAAGAGGACTTGGGCAGAGGGAAGACACCAGGCTACACATGGTGCGCCAGTGAGGGCCCTGGGAAATTCTCGTCCTGGCGGCAGGCAGACCCTCCCCACGAGCCTGGAGCCACGGGTGAATCTGCTGAGTCTTGTGAATGTCCAGACAGACTCCTCTTCAGACACAAAGCCGACCCCCTGAACAGCAGTTTGAGTTCTTAGGGGCTACATCATGGTGAGATAAGAAAATATGAATTAAAGTCAGTTTCTTTATTTGGATTTAGGTTATATCTTATTCCCAAATTGTCTTTACATATATTTTCGTATCTCACCCTAGCAGAAAGTTCTAAAGAACAGCTTGCCTCACGGCTCACTGCCCTTTCTCCCTGCCTTAATAGCTTCGTTTCCCAAAGAGAGAAAAGAAGCCTTTTGTCTCCATGCGGTCTGCCCAGGCGCCAGCTCCTACGCAGGCTGGTGAGGGGTGTCAAGAGCCCCAGAGCCTCTGCAGTGCCAGGCACACACCTGGCAGGTGGGGCGGGTGGGCAGGCGGGGCAATGCCAGTCAAAGCTAATAGATGGTGCATTTTGGCCACAGTCCAATCTGCTCTCCAGCGCTTTCATCTTATTTGGTTACTTATTTGGCATTTCAAAAAATACATACGCTTCTTGTCATTAGCCACACAGTTAGAAATACAAACACGTGGATTGCTGATAAAAGCCATAAAGGTTCGTTCCTCTCATACTAATAACAACCACCATAATATATGAGCGCACCTAAACTCTCGCCAACAATTACAGCAAGAACAGAGGTCCAGCGGCCAGAACACATTCACTTGCAGATTACCCTGGTCTGAATAAATATCGTCTCTTGACCCATCGGGAACTGCCTGTGAGGCAGGAAGAATGGAGCTCCCTGCTCCTGGCCAGGCACTGAACTCCCCTGGGGGACAAACAGTAGTGATAACAACAACAGCAATGTCAAACCAAACACTGATGACGAGCACCAGAGATGCTCGTCTCCAGAGATTGTCATTTAATAATTTGTAATAAACAGTTGTGATATAATAACTAGATTGTTATTTACTGGTTAATTGGTCTTGGGTAGGTCCCCTAAATGGAAAAAATATAAAAGCTTTCGAGGGTAGTTTGAATCTGCAGCCAGGGTAGACAACCCCTGGTCTTAATCCTCTGTTTCCTTGTTGACAAAGTGAGGTAGGTACACGTTTAAGAAGTTAAAGAGTTAATGGACTAACCCAGGAACAAAGGGTAAGTCTGGGGCAAATGAGGGCTCAGGACTTAGGATCTGACTTGCTGTGGATATTGTAGGGCGACCAACCAGCCCTGTTGGCCTGACACTGAGGGGCTTCCAAGGATTCAGGACGTTTAGTTGTAAAATCAGGACATCCTACCATATCTCCCTGAATAAAAATAATAACCTTGCATTATTATTATCAACTTGCTGCTGCCGCTGCTGCGAGCAGTCTCGCTGTAATGTGCAGCATCTTCTGGTTCATGCAGTATGCTTTAATCTGCTCTAACTTACCACATCCTTGCTGGAGCCCAGCGACACAGGTAGCGCAGATAACGCCACACTCATTTTGCAGATGCAGGAGGACACTGCCGTCAAGTGACTAGCCCAAGATGGATAGTGTTAAAAGAAAAATTTTAGACAGATTAAATCTAACAGAGTTTTAACAGAAAAAGAAAAGTGATGTACAGAAATGGCCAGGTTGGTTCTAGCTCAGCGTTTGCCTTATTTGAACGTGGTTTGAACAGTTGGCTGCCTGTGAGTGGTGGAAGTCTGGCTGCTGCAATTGGGTGAGACTCGCTACTTGGCACATGTGTACGTGACAGTCTGTTTGCACATCTGGTTAAGTTACAATAGTTCACTATCCATGGAGGAAACTTTAGGCCAAACTTAAAATATGTAAGGAGGCAGCTTTAGGCTAAACTTAATTTAACAATTCCCCTCAATTTCGAGAGATTGACCAAAACTTTAGGCATTGATGTCACTTTGTCGTCATCGTAAATGTATTTATCTGGTCTCAAATTCCACTGGGAAATAGCAGAACAGTGTGTTTGTAATGGGAATAAGAACTTTAGGTGTTCTTTTTTGGTAGGGGCTAGAGTACAGGGGACCTCTTTATGTTGGAATCTCCTGTTTTAAAGAGACAAAAACATCTGGTCTGTTTTGGCATTTATCCGTTTGTTTGTTTTTTTTTAAATTTTAGTTTGATCATGTCACATTCCATATGAGCGACTCTATTTTGGTTTGGTTTGGTCTGGTCTGCTGGGGCCTAGTGCATGAGCTCAGTTTAAAATAATGGCAGCTTATAATTTTTTTAAAACAATTTTTTTGGTCATATTTTTATTTGGGTGAGAATGTGACCAAAACTTAGGGCTTTAGCACTATTTTACTTATTAATTTCGGGTTTTTGGTGTCAGCATGTCAATGGTAGGTCATGGTATCTTTATGATCACTTTTTTTTTTTGAGTTTTTGTTGTTTTAGTTGAAGAGAGACCATTTGATGTTTTATGGATGGCTGCATGCAAATATTTAAAATTTTTGAGAGAATATAGTACACCAGGGAGACTATTATTATGACTATTAGGAGAATAATATCAAGAGTTTGAAGTATGTTTTTTAGCCAGGGTCTCCATGAATCAAACTAACTATTATAAAATCAAATAGATTAAAGAATGAGCCAGATAAAGAATCTATTTGTTTTAATTAAGTAGCCTGTTTGTTAATCTCTGATAACTGAATCTCTATAACTGATATATTTATTTATCTACATGTAACAAGAAATGTCAGCAACTATACAGATTTTTTTCTGTTTAGTCAGTAGGTAATGTAGAGTGATTTTTATCATCTGGTGTAACGTTAGCAAGAGAATTGAAGGAAGTCTGTTGTGTAACCATAGCCTTGGTAGTAGAATGTCTTATAGAGCTTATTATCAAGAATAAGTTTTTAATCATTGTCTCATTTATTCTAAATCATGGAAAACGGACTGATGACATCTATCTAGAAAGGTAAAAGTTTTTGGGTAATTTTTTTTAACCTATGATGTAAGTTAAAAAGAGTGGATGGATATTTTGTTTTTGACTATAGACTAATAAAGATATTATTACATTTTCTAGTTTATTTTTATTTTTTATCTATCAAGGCATAAGTTTGTCATATATAAAATTGGTGGCAAAATCTTTACAAAGAAAAGTATATTTCATGCATGCACACAGACCTCCTTTTTTAATTTTATTGTTTATAGACACACAAGCAAGGGAAAAACTGAGAGGTAAAAGTCACATGATGGCAGAGAAACTTTGATGCATGATCTAGGAAGAGCCGTGCGTGTCTAGGATGCCATCTGTTGTTGGGGAGAAACTTCTTTGGTTAGGTCTACCTTAAGGTTTTTGATGGTGTACAGTTTTAAGAATCTGGAGCGGCTCTTCTGAGTTGTGAGATTATGGATGTAAGGTTTGGGGTCCCAAAGTTTTGATGTAGTGTTGGTGGCAAGGGCAGACTTTTTCGATGTCAGTTTTAGAAGACTCAACCGTTGGGTTCTAGACCATGAAGGGTCTGATTGTCTTTAGCCAGTGGATCATAAAAAGCATTTTCTAAATGGCAAAAATATATTTTGGCATATTAAAGCCTTGCAGCATTTGGGCATATCAGAGTCTAGGAGGGGAAGATATGTGACGTTCTATTATTGGGGACATAAGCCTTTTAGTGACTGTTTTATGAAGGGTCAATTTATGCTTTATATTGGAAGTAGATTTGATTGTTATCAACCTGGTAATATGTTTGATCAGGCAAGTTAGTTAGTTTTGTCCAATTTTACTGTGTCTGTAATATCTTACTTAACTATTTTATAACTTGCCTAGTGAAATAAATATCTTTATTGTTGGAGATTTTTTAAGGAATATCTCATGAGAGAAACATATATTTTTAATAACTGTTTAGATCTTGTTATAGCATCAGACCTTTTGTATGTATCTATATAATTAGAAAATATGTATTAAAAATGACAATTGAATGAAATATCTCTATAAATGTTTAAATGACCCATTAGGTAGCAGAAATGTATCTGAAATGTTGATTGTCTTCCAAGGATTATGAGTTTAACAAACCAAACACTGGTCATAAACCATTTTAGTAATTTCTAACAGTTATAATAATATATATTTTATTTATTTATTTTTAAATAATGAGTCATGGAGTGTATAGCTTTTAATAATGGAAGTTTTGAGGACTCAGGAAAGACCAGGTGGCCATCTAGGCTCTCCATGGGTCTACTCTTAATATTGGATTTATATATTTTAAAATATTAATTTTGTTTTTTTAAATTTAGGTGTGTAGCACTTTTTGTTGGACCATGGCGTTTATTTAAACAGCATATCTTAACAGTTTTACTACTGGTTGATTTAGCGTGAAAATCTGGTAGAGTATTTTCTTTTGTATTTAATTAATTTTTCTCCTGCTTGGTTAGTAGTTTTACAAACCAGTTAGTCTCTTTATAAGTTCTGAGAATGTATGCCTAGTCTAATATGATACTAAAATTATCAGAGACCTGTACTGAAGAGTGTTTGTCCTGAAGTGTTGTGCGTTGAAGACATAATATTTTAGACTTTTATTTGTAAAGAGTTTTTAGAAAATGTATCAGGATTAATTAATTGATTGTGAAAACGACTTAAATGGACATAAGTGACAAGAAAATTTGGTTATTTTTGTGGACTATAATAATTTAACCTAATAACCGTAATTATGACTGATAACATAACAAGACATATTAGAATTTTAAGAATCTCTGTAATTTTAGAACATATATCAACACATCTATAAAAATACAGCTTGAAGAAGGTTAAATATTATTTTTTATTTGACAATGCTTTTCATGTAATTTAACATATCAAATAAGCTTGTGTATTACCTCTTTTTTGGATGTTGTAGCTTCTTTATAACCTCTCAAAGTTACTTTGAGGTTTAAAGACTTAATTTTAAATTTTAAATTTGATTTGGGGAAGCCTATCAAAAACATCAAAAGTTAAAAACAATCAAGATAGGATCACAGGTCACTGTAAAATAATAGTCATTTATTTATGCAAAGTAATAATTAAAAGGTTTTGAGAAGCAAAATCCTTTATTTTTTGATAAAGAGGAGACTCAGTTTTCTAAACAGTCAAGAGACATAATAAAGACATGTGATGAAATCCATCTCTCCTCCCTACTCTTTTTTGTTTTCTGTAGTTTATTTTAAAGGCGAACAAAAATATCTATTGTCTCTTATTAATACTACTATTAATAAGACTGCTATCTACTATTAATACTATAATAAAACTACTATGTCTTATTAATATGAAAATTCTTGTTCAAAAGATAAAACCAAAATTTACTTTTGCATTAGTTTATTATCAATACTAAAGCTAATTTTAATAAAAGCTTATGAACCAGTTTATCTAATCTCAATCAGCTTTTGACCACACAAGATTTTTATAAATCATTTATAATTTCTTATGACAATTTAAAAAAGATTTTTCTTTTTTCAACAATTTATATTCATTTAGTTTTATCAATTTTATATTTTTTAATTTAAAATAACTTCTAAACCAGACAAGTTTTTTTCAACAAACACCCATTTTCATGCCTTTATAACTTTTTTCATCAAAAACATATTGCTTTTTTTGTACACTCTGTATATGGAATTGTTTCTCTTATCTCTAGTAGTTTTAATTATATGTATTAACTATAAATTTAATTCCTACTAACTCTAATTTCTAATGACAACATAGGGGGTAAGTAATTTTGAACTGTTTTATATCAGTATTTATTGATAAAAATCATTTCATCATTTTAAAAAAGATATGTTTCCCCGATGTTTTGTTTATTAATAGATCTAAATATATTTAGCTTTTCTATACCACATAAAATAAGATGCCCAGGTATATAAACTTAAACTTACATTTAACGATTAATGTTTCAGTATTTTAACTCACTCAGAAATGACTCAGACATTTTATGATTATTTATTACTAAATTTAGCAGCATAACATGAGTATAGGATTTTAAATTACTGAAAAGAACTTTGAAACTATGGCACAGGTACCTTTCCTAATGTCTACTCTAGTTGTCCTGGGTACCCATGCGGCACCCTGACCACTATGAAGGGAAGGGCCCTTCTGGGTCATGGATTTACATCAGGCACATCTCTAAGACAGAGGGCAGAGCTGCAAAGAGGACGTCTGGAAGATCTGACTCTCTCAGTGTGGCCAAGAGGTAAAGTTGGGCTATGGAGGAAGGGGCCATATTGGGCTTGACTTTGTCTTGTAGCTGGTGGTCTAGGCACTGCAGACATGTCTCCAGGCCTCACTGTGGCCACCTCTCTAAACTCCAGAATTTAGAGGTGTAAAACTAAAGACAAACTCACAGTAAGATATGTGTAAGGCTTTGGGGAGCCCAGCATCCAGCCCTTATCTTCAGCTTATAGACAATTAAGTGTCAAAAATATTATAGAAGCAGCAGTTGTATGATCTTAAAAAATGTGTTAGAGATAGTATAAACCTGTCTGGCCAGTAGATCCAGGCAAAAATGTTAGAATTATATTTAACTGATGATTTTGAAGCCATTTTTACTTTATTTTATTAACAATTTTAAAATTAGCTTTATTTATCAAATATACATGTGATATAGTTATCATATATAAAATATATACATAACATATATAGACATGTAGACAGAAGCAGATCCTATAGCTTTTATAGAGAATTTTTGTCAACTTTTAAATAATGTGTTCTATTTAAACTATAAATTTTGAAATTATTTGTCTTATTGTCTTAAGTAATTGTTAGCTAGGCAATCTTAAATTTGTATTTTTAAAGGAATAACTCTTAGGAAAAACAAGGTAAAAAATTTCTATCTCAAAAGTACAGAGTTGAGACTTTAGGCTAAAATATTGTAATATTTGTCTAAATTAAGGAAGAAGGGTGTAGGAAAAAGCCCAGTTAAGAGAAGATGGCAAAGAAAAGTACCTTAAATAAAGGTAAGACTTATGCAAATTTAAGCTAATGAAAGTGTTATTATTGCCTCAGTCCTCCCTCTCTTTTGGGTGCAGAGGCAGATATCTTTATAAACGGAATTTTTTTTCTAGATGTAAAATTTTTTTCATAAAAGCGTTTAAAAATAGCCAGCTAAATGTCAGAGTGTACTTTGGATACCAATTTAGTTTAATAGGTGGTCTTTTTAAATTTAGGTATTGTTCTTTAGCCAAAATTATTGAGTTTAGGGTAAAGTCCATTAAGGAATAGGGCCAAAGAAGTATTTGTATGTCTGGACTCTTTATGGATACCTCTGAAAAAGAAGTAAGCCTACTTACCTGAGGTCCTATGTTTTATAAATATTTTATCTGGGAAAACTTTAGGGTAGGGTGGGTAGGACAGTAATTAAGCCAAAAGGTTAGCAGATTTAATTTTTTCTATTAACTAGTCATTTAAGTTTTTTGTTTGTATTTTATAAAGAATATATTAAAATGGGCAATAAAAATATTGAAAAATTTTTAGAAGCCTCTACACATTAGTAGACATCTCTGGGTGAACCTAATTTGGGAGGCCTTATTTTTAAATGCATTTTTTCAGAGTCCAGAGTGCTAACCATTACACGATGGAACCATTAAATGCATTTTTTCAAGAGTAGTGTTGTTTATTTGGAATATTTCATTGTAATTGTAAATTATTCTTAGTATGATTTTGCCATTTTTGTACGTGTTTGTTGTTTTGAGGACCTAATACTTATATAAGTATAGGCAGGTATAGCTGGAAGGTGGAATATTTAGATTTTTAGAATTTAAGGATCTCATTTTTACATTGAATCTTGGCTTTGGCTTTCAAATCCCCTTGATTAACTTAGCTAACAATTTTTTTTTTCCCTCTACCTAAGCATGCAAGAAAAGGAAACAAAGGGCATAGAACACAAAAATTTCTGTGAATTTCCGAAAGCTAAAGTTTGCAACCCCTGCAGTGTTGCTTTTACTGCCAGTTTCTGTCTGACCTAGTCAGACATCTGAGGCCTTTAACTGGATCCAAGTCAGTTCATTGTCAGTGCTAATCTGATCCTGGACTCAGTTCAGTTTTTGTTCTGACTTTTGAACCCAGTTTGGCTAAAAAAATTTCTCAAACATACTTGGATAGCTCAAAACACAAATCCATGGAGCTTTGGAATCTGCCAGAGAACTTACCCACCATCTCCAATTGCTGTGAGAGAGGAACGGACACACTGGGCCTGGTGGGCACCTCACTTGGTCACCTGATGCTCCTGGGGATCTAGGAGCTGGATTCAAGCTGGAAGTTCTAGCTTGAATCCCACTTCTGACACCATCTATTAAAAGAAATGCTTTAGACAAATTAAATTTAACAGAGTTTAAGCAAAGAATGATTTGAGAATTGAGCAGCCCTCCTGAACCATGATAGGTTCAGAGCAATGCCTGCAGTGCTGCATGGTTGGAAAGGATTTGTGGGCAGAAAAAGGAAAGTGATGTACAGAAATAGCCAGATTGGTTACAGCTCAGCTTTTGCCTTATCTGAACACAGTTTGAACAGCTGGTCACCTGTGAGTAGTTGAAGTCTGGCTTCTGTGATTGGCTAAGGCTAGGCTACCTGTTACAAGAGTAAGTAACAGTCAGAAAGAGGCTTTTCCTCAGGTGCTGTGGCTGGGATTGAGGCTGGGCTGCTAAGGTCCACACCTCAGGTGGGCTCAGAGCTGGTAGAAGTGCAAGGGAGGAACATGGGCAGAGGTGTGTCCTGTGGATGGCACCACCACAGGCCACATGGGGGCAGCTGAGGTGGGGTCTCAGGCACCCAGACTCCAATGACTCACCCCTGCCTCTCAGCCTAAGGTCTGCTAGCCCTGTCTGTATCCACACCCTCCGGGACTGTGGGGCCAGCTGCAGACATCCTCTTGTGGGTTCAGATAGCCTCCTAGAACCACACGTGGCCTGGCTTCTGGGTGGGAGTGTCCACGGAGAGCCAGGGGACGAGGTGAGGTCCAGGACACACGTGCCTTCCACTTTTCCTAACCTTTGGGCCACGAGCCTGGTGTGAGGCCCCATCGTGTGGGAGAAAGAGTTATAAGCCCTGGGTTTGAATGTCGCCTGTCCCACTTTCTAAGTGAACAACGCTGTGTGATTTCTCCCAGCTGATCCATCTGTGAAGTCTAGATGAAAGGAATAACACCAGTGCCACAGAGTGGTTCCAAATGTTAACTCAAAGGGAGGTGATACAAATGATAACGCATTGTGAACAGTAAAGCACTGTACGAAAATGTGAATCATTGTTTATGCTCGTGTCCACAGAAGACAGCCACCCCTGGAAGGTATGCACCTAAATTAGTTTAGTTAGTTTCTGTAGGTGTGGACAGGCCAAAGAATGAATGAGCTAACTTCTGAATCACATTCTTACCCTGAAAAGCTGGAATATTTCTTCTCGATCCTGCAAAGGGCCCCTCTCTGGGCCTACCCAGGGAGCTGCGCCTGGGATCCTCTTCCCCCTACAAATAGGATGCAGTCCTGCTATGGCCTCTCTGGGAGTGTCCCTGTGGGCCTCTGTCCCACTGCACAGGGCTTTGCAACAGTGGGGAGTCTCCCTGCAGCTTTGCTCTTGAAAGCGGGTGTATTGAGCACTGTCACTATCTGTCACGCTTTCCGTGGCGGAACGGGATCTTCCCAGTGGTAATGCCACACCACACATCTGCCCGCCACCCCCTCGACAGGACAGTGCTTAGATTTCCCTTTCCCAGGGCCCTGCTCCTTCCCGGTTCTAAGTCTTTGCTTACGCTGTTTGTTATGGACTGAACTGTGTCCCTGACCCCAGTGACTCAGAATGTGACTGTATTTGGAGATGGGGCCTTTAAAGAGGTGATTAAGTTAAAATGTGTTCGTATGGGCGGGCCCCAACTCAATATGAGGAGATTGGGACACAGACACACACACAGGGAAGACCATGCGAGGATGCAGGGAGCAGATGGCCACCTGCAAGTGAAGGAGAGAGGCCTCAGGAGGAACCAGCCCTGTCAACACCTTGATCTCAGACTTCTAGCCTCCAGGGCTATGAGAAATAAATTTCTATTATTCGAGCCACCCAGTCTGTGGAACTTTGTTATGGTGGCCCTAGCAGACTAATGAACGGTTCTCCCTGTCCTGTGGCCTGTGTTTTACACATGAGGTGGTAGTCTCAGAGAGAGGAGACGGGGCAAACACACTTGCTGGTCACAACCACAGCTTGAGTCCTGATGAAATTCCGCCAGGGCAACCTAGTGCTCTCCTGGATACTCTACGGGTGAACTTCGCAGTGGGGAAGGAGGCCATTGTGGGTTCCACAGTGCCCTGTGGATAAGTCCGCATCCTAACATCTGGAGCCTGTAAACATGACCTTAATGGAAGTAGGGCCTTTGCAGACGTAATTCAGTTAAGGATCTTGGAAGGAGACAACTGTGGATTTAAGGTGGGTTCTAAATCTGACAGTGGGTCTTCCCGTGACAGAAAGAGAGGGAGACTTGGGACCTAAACCCAGAGGGAAAAGGCCATATGAAGACAGAGGTGGAGATTGGAGAGCAGTGACAGCAAGCTGAGCATACTCAAGGAAGGCCAAGGACTGCTGGAAGCCACCAGAGCACGGACCAGGTTGTCCCTCAGAGCCCCTAAGGAAGCGCCTGCTGGCTCCTTGACTCTGGCTCTCTGCTCAGCAGAACCTCGAGAGAACACATTTTAGTGGCTTGAGGCGTCTCGTTTGTGGTGATTTGCTGTGGCAGGCCCTGGGGCCCCCACAGGCCTCCTGCCCAGTTGCGTCTGTGTCCCTGTGTGGGTGTCCCAGCGCCTGCTGCTCTGGCCCGAGCCTGTGGTGTGAAGGCCCCGCTCTGAGGTTTCCGGTTGGCAGTGCCCAGCTCGCAGCCGTCAGGAGGACTTGGCGGCGTGCGGTGAGCAGGAATACGTGGCGGGCGTTATGACTGGTTTATTGAGATGCGGCTGCCGGCTTCGAGCTATTTCTGCTCTATCTGCAGCTACGGATCTTTGCCCGCGGCAGGCAGAATGCCGCAGGACGCCTGCTCTCCGTAAGGGCTTTTTATTTTTATTTTTTTCAGTTTGCTCTACCCTTATGGATATTTTCATGAGATTGTTTTCACATGTGCTTGAATTTTTCAAGTTGCTTCTTGCTGTGTTGCGAGATGTGGGGATAATTCAACATAGCAATTGTTTTAATTTTCTAAGGAATCATAATGTTCCAACTTCATGTTTTTTTATGAACTCAAAAGAGAGGAAAGGATGATGAGCCGATGGGGGAGTTTTGTGTGGAAAAATGGGGAGATTCATTACAATTGGAGATGAAAACCTCAGTTAGGTCATTTTGTCCAGTGTGAGAGGGTTGCTCCTGGGTTTTGGGAGCATTTTGTCCGGTTGCAGTCTAGATGACTCAGCTGACGAGTTTTCCATAACTTGCCTTTGGATAAGTGTCTGGAAACCAAAAGGGTTTCCCGATGGGGAAAAACTTTTCTTATTCTGATTAATTTTCTTGTGGTTCTGTGTCATTAGCTGAGAATCTCTTTTCATTCTACCCTGACGGTTAGATTGTCCCTCCCAATATGACATTCTAGAAAATTTTAATTTGCGTCTCATTGCTGTTGTCTTACCATAACTTTCCAATTGTTTTCATGTATTCCTTAAAACTCCTTTTAACTTGCTAATTACTTCTCTCTTCTAGAAGAATCAGGGGTAGATTCAGAATTTTCGGTGATCTTCTCTGTGATTTGGTGCTATGTGTGCATCTGAATGAGAATGATACAGTTACTGGAATAGTCTGGCGATTGAAGTTTCTGGGGGGGAAAGTCTGCTCTGCATCTCATGACCTGCATGACCTTGAATAAGGTACATGACTTCTCCAGGCTTCACTTTCCTCATCCATGAAATAGAGATAATCACAAGAGTTGCCATGTGAGCTATTACTAGGCTAAATACACAAAGCATTTAGGACGGACATGCAGTAAATGTACAACAGATGTTAGAGACTACTATGTTGGAAGTATAATTCAAAATCTTTAGAAGTCATGTAGATATTTAGAATAGATGTTCTTGGCATTGGGCTGGTGCCCGTGGGAGAAGCTGCCCCTTGGCATTGGCCGTCTTGCCTGCCTCGCCCTTTCTTCAGTTCTTTTCTTTCTGTTGTATGGAGTGGTTGTGGTTTGCTTCTTCCGAAGTTGTCACTAGTCCAAGCCAGTACAGACTGGTGTCTTCTTACCCAGAGTCCTCTTACCAGCTTCAAGGAGCATGAACCTTCTGCGCATCATCTCTTCGGTTCCTCCTCTCTGTGGCTTGGAGATGCATCATATGCCCGGGGTCATTGCTCAGGCTGCCCCGCAGGGCAGATCCATGCAGTTTGCTCTGGCATGACATACTGTGCTGTCTCTGAGGACCAGGATCTGCCGGTCCTCTCCGCAGGGGAGGCGGCAGCTGTCCCTCTCTTCACCTTTGCAGTCTTTGCACCTCGGGCTTGGGAGACTTGTGTCTCCTCTGCTCACCTACGCCCTCTGCTCGTAGGTAGACTCAGTGCTGTGTAAACACTGGTGCCACAGCTTCCCATTAACAGTGCTGTCACACCTCTGCTTTGGGGCTCCTACCTGGCCACGCACTGAGTTCCCAGCTCCAGCTCCAACCCTGTCCTCATATCAAGACATGCTCCTTCCTGCCCTCTGCAAGGCTGAGAAGGGCAAGGATCCACCTTGATCCCAGAAGCTAAGTGTTCTTAGACCCGGGGGCTGGGCAGCCTCAGAGTGTGCAGCCATTGGTCGTTACTGTGGGGCTCCTTGGTCCCTCTTGCAAATGAACCTCAGCAGGCCTGCTTCCCATGGCCCCAGCAACACTTGGACTGGTCTGTATCTGCAGAAGGCTCGCTGCTTCTGGGCCCCCAGCTCCACTGCTTTCACCTTACAAGGGAGAAGAACCTGCTGTAACCTGCCGCTTCTGGAGTGTTTGCATCAGGAGAGCTGCCCTCCATGTGCTGCAGTGGATTTTTAGATTTTCCTGATTGAGTGCAAGTTAGACAGCCAAGAAATACCTGAATCCGGGTGTAGCCACATCCCCTCTGACCCGCATCAAGAGCACCATAATCCTAGGCTGCTAGGGGCACATCATCAATCACGTTCTTGGTGTTGTATTGGAGCTATTCCCGATAGAGTCACCGCCGAGTAAACTCAGCCTGACACTATTATTCAACTGCCTTTGGCCAAATCTGTTATTATTTCCTGTAATATGCCAGCGTGCTTTGGTTCCATTATGGTCTTTTGCTCTTTTCTAACCATTAATATGCATTCTCCCAAGAGGATATCGGTCGCTAACACCTTGGTTACCTAACCTGGCCTGTGTCCAGTTCCTAATGGAATACTTGGGGTTGAAAATACGTTCAGAGTGTGATGTTGTATTAGAAAAAAATACACATCTTAATTTCCAAAGGGACAAATGTTCATCGATGAAAGAAGTAGTCTCTGAAATCTAAGGTGTTTCTGCCTTGTAAGCTCATCTGTCCGTCTGTTGCATGGGGGTCACTTCTCCACACAAGCACCCTGAATGTGATGAGATCAGAGCAGAGTCTCCCTTCAGTGGTGTAAGTAGCAGAGCTGGTGGGCCTAGAAGGGAACCTTCTGCAAACATGGACCTGTGGAAGCAGTGTGGCCGGAGCTGCAGGAAGCGTCCAGGTGGGCTCTGAATAGAAGACGGGGACGTGGGGAAGTTGCTTTTGGTGTCCACCTCTCTGCGCCCCCTTTAATCGGGGCAGGTCAGCCTTGCCTAACGCGCGCGCACACACACACACACACACACACACACACGTGTGTATAGCTTAAAGAATGTTGGAATACCACATCTGATTCTATGAAATAAAAACAACTCTGTGGATTCCAGAATGCCCAGGCACATCTCCCCAAGTGTGAACCTTGGACACCTGGGTATGAACACTTGTGTACACTTCCCTTAATTGGAAACTCAGCAAATGATACTTCTCACACTGTATCTCAAATGTGTGTGTGTGTATACACACACACACACACACACACACACACACAATTGTAATTGGTAAATACAAATTCATTTAAAATTTACTAAATTCATGACAACTTTTTGTTATTATTGTCACCATATACATTTTCAGTCAGTGTGTCCTAGAGATACAACCCCACCAGGTAGAGGGCACAATAATATTTGTTGTTCAAGTGAGACCTTCAAGCTTGGAAAGATTAGGAACTTCTGCTTTATCTTATTTAACTCACACACCATTTAGGCGAGCAAAACATTGTCCCACTGAACAGTCCTCTGTTCAGCTATTTCTGCTTTAATATTTTGTTGGGAAAAGTCATCGTTAGCCATTTTACTGGCTGCACTTGCTCAGGGAGGGGCTCTCCAGTCCTCCCTCAAGGTGACTATATTTGGTGAACAAACATTCCCGGACCCCGTCCCTGAAGGCTCTTACCAAGCTTCTGCAGATCCGACTAAGGCATTTGAAGAACAGACCTAAACAGGACCTCCATGGGCAAGCTCCCCTCCACCTCTCCTGAGCATCCAAGCAGAAGTGGAAGGGCGTCTCCACAGCCCACGCCCTCGCCGAGAATTAGATCCATTTCCTTCCCCTCCCTTGGCCTTGGAGTCAGCTGGAATGTGGGCGGAGGTGTGGACAGAGTTAATCCACACTCCACCAAGGCCACCTCTCAGATGGAGAAGCTCACGCAAGCGGACAGTTGGCTTTCTCTGGGTTAATTTGAGAAATGAACCCATTTCCCTGGGTTGTTCTAGAGCTCTCTTCTAGTGAATCAGTCCTTACACATGACCTTCACAGTGTCAGACACATTCAGACCTCCAAAACCATTTTTCATTCTCAATTTATTTTATAATACGATGAATGGAGACTTCCTGAACATCTACTCCTATCTTGTGTCTCACAGACAGTATTCCTTGCTGGGTGTTTGATAAGGGATGGGCTTCTCTGTTGAGTCCCCAATGTCTGCCAAGCAATGTATTGGTAAGCAGAGAAACTACAAAACACCACATCAGTAATATTGTATTTTTCCAGAAGAGGGTGGAAGGGCAAGATACGAAGTGTAAGAAAAGATATCTTAAGCACCTACTGCATGTCCCTAAGTATAAGCTGAAGGAAGCAGTGGCTGAGATATTTGACTTCAGCAAATCTGTGGAAACGTATTTCCAACTTTCCTTCAGGATCAATCATTTTCTCTTTTTCCATAAAGGAGGCACTGTCTTAGTCCATTCAGGCTGCTATAACAAAATACTGTAAACTGGGCTGCTTATAAATAACAGAAATTTATTTCTCACAGTTCTGGAGGCTGGGAAGTCCAAGATCAATGCTTAGATGGATCTGGTGTCTGCTGATCTGGATCTGCATTCTGGGTCACAGACGGCACCTTCCAGTTGTGTCCTCACATGTGGAAAGGATGAGGCAGCTCTCTGGGGCCTTTTTTATCAGGGCCCTGAGTCCCTCCTTAACTGAGAGGGATATGATCCAAGAGCCCCAGTGGATGCCTGAAATTTCAGGTCGTCCTGACCCCTATATACACTATGTTTTTTCCTATATCTATACATCTATGATAAAGTTTAACTTATAAATTAGGCACAGCAAGAGATTAATAATAACTACTAATAAAATAGAACAGTTATAAGAATATACTTTCATAAAAGTGCTGTGAATGTGGTCTCTGTCTCTCTTTCAAAATATCTTCTTATACTGTACTCACCCTTCTTCTTGTGATGATGTGAGATGCGACAACGCCTATGTGACGAGATGAAGTGAGGTGAATGATGCAGACTCCGTGACATAGCATTAGACTACTACTGACCTCTGTATTCCTGAGTCGGTGTAGCCATCCCTTACTTGCAGTGAGTGGCTTGGGGGTGCTGTTTCAGGGCACCCCTTGCTGAAGTCGTCATATAGGCTCAGTGGTTTCTGCTGCAACATATTGCCGTTAATCAGAACATGTTTCTGTTCCTGTCTCTCACAAATTTAATGCCTGTTCCATCTTAACTAAGCACTCGTCATGCACTGTGGCCACTTTGGCAGTTTGAGGTGTGACAGCAAAACTAGCATAAATTTCATTTTCCTTCATCACAGTTTCACCGATGAAGAGTTATTCTTACCATAGATCTCAGCAATCTCAGCATTCGGATTTTTTATCTTTCCTTAAATTGAGAACTTTCACTTTTTTACTGAATGGAAGCCCTTTATGGCTTCTCTGTGGCATATGTGAATTGCTGACATTGCTACTCTTGCTTTTCTGGGCCATGATTAAGTAAAGTAAGGGTGACAAGAGCATAAGTACTGTGATCGCAGGACAGTCGATCTGAGAACCAGACTGGCTACTAATGACTCACGGACGGGCAGCGCCTGCAGTGCTGGACACAAGGAGGCTCCACACCCCAGCGGGATGCTGAGGGATGGCGCAAGATTTCATCACACTGCTCAGAACGGTGCTGATTTAAAACTTACAAATAGTTTATTTCTGCAATTTTCCTTTTACTATTTTGACCACAGTTGATCGCTGGTAACTGTGGATAAGGGGGAACTATTGTAATCCCACTAATGAGGGCTCTATCCCCCCGACATAATTGCCTCCACTGCCCCACACCATAATACCATCACACTGGGATTCGGGTTTCAACGTATGAATTTTTGCCAAACACAAACATTCAGACAATAACAGGCATGAAGCAGTAAACTCCAACCATAATTCCAGATATGCTTTTATATTTGAGTAATTTCTAATGAAACCGCCTTCTGCTACAAGCGCTGATTCACGTCATATTCTCAGGCAGAGTTTTCCAAGAAGCACAACTTGTTGCATGTACCTATCAGGACATTCTGGTTTAACATGTATGTGGTCTTTCAATATCTCCAGAAAGATATTTTATCTGTCAATAAATATTGAAAACATCAAGGTGAGTTGGAGCTCATCAGGCAATTTATTTTAAAAAGTGACGGACTTGGCCGGGCGCGGTGGCTCACGCCTGTAATCCTAGCACTCTGGGAGGCCGAGGCGGGTGAATCGCTCAAGGTCAGGAGTTCGAGACCAGCCTGAGCAAGAGCGAGACCCCGTCTCTACTATAAATAGAAAGAAATTAATTGGACAACTAAAAATATATGTAAAAAAAAATTAGCCGGGCATGGTGGCGCATGCCTGTAGTCCCAGCTACTCGGGAGGCTGAGGTAGGAGGATTGCTTGAGCCCAGGAGTTTGAGGTTGCTGTGAGCTAGGCTGACGCCACGGCACTCTACTGCCCGGGCAACAGAGTGAGACTCTGTCTCAAAAAAAATAAAAAATAAAATAAATAAATAAATAAAAAGACACAGAATGAGGATGGGCCGTTAAAGATCTGCAGTAGTTACTCATTGATGTTATCTAGGTAATTTCCTCAAAAGAAGTATTTCTACCGAATTTAGGCAACAAAAGACATACCAGAAGAGGTAGATACTGCATATTGCCCAAACCTAAACTAATCTAAGGAAAAATAACAATAAATCCCAATTTTTACATATCATGCTTTGTATAGTTTTTGAAAGTCCTTGAAGATTTTATCAGGAGGCAGGTTAGAGGCTATTCTCTTCACACACATGTGGGAATTGCTCTATCAATTAAGATCAAAAAATAGTTTTCATTGGTCTTACAGAGTGTCCTCTAGGACTTTGTAAATCATAATCATTATAGATATGTGAGGTCTTATTTATTATCTTTGCTACCAATTTTAAGGTTATTTCTAAAATATAAAGATGTATATATATTGTTGACAGTACAAATACGATGAGCAAAAAAATATGAAAAATCCATCCTGTGAATAAATCATTCACTGTAAATAAATTTGAATATAAGTATAATTTACATGTAAGATCACTGTAACTCAGTACCTGATGCAGTTTACTAAATAGTGTCCTGTTTGACAGAATTAGTGTGTCCGTATGTTACTAATTTACTACCAAAGAATAATGTAGGTACTAAGAATAAATCCCATTAATCCTTAATACTAGCACTTTAACACATAAAAGAAAGATGTGTGTGATTTAATTTCAAGTCATCTATGGTGCTTGAAAAGTATTAACTGTGAAGTGAATGGATATTAAAGAACGAAAATTACATTTACAAGTGCCCTATAAAAATCAGGAATCAGAAAAAAATGCATCTCAGTCACAAATGGTAGTCTTTCTGTGTGTTCAGAATTTCTTGTCTATAAAGTACAAAAAATAGTGTATATGTTTGGAATACAGAGTATTTTGAGACAAATGAAAATAGAAACCTGTACCATTTTTATACATATGCAATATAGACCTTTATAACATTTTCCCTTTTATATGTTGCTGTGACGGCAATTCTAATTAAAGAAAGTATATTCTATGATGAACATGTATCACAAAAATTTCAGAACAATCTGCCTTTTCATGGTTATGTTACTTAACTAAATTTTGATATTTTAGAAAGGTGGATCTCTCACATTTATGTAAAAAAATTAGGACTCTATAAAATATCTAAGTCTAATAACATGCCATTTTAAACTGCCAGAAAGAAGCAATGACTATCTAAAAGTCTAATAATACCATGAATAAAATTATACTTCAAATTTCTATTTATTGTATATTTTCTATTTATTGTATATTTTGTATACAATAAATATCCCTAGGGTTAGGGCTGGGGTTAGGGTTGTATAAAATATACAATATAAATATTGTATATTTTAAGTGTATATTAAAATATATAATAAATTTCCATTTTTTGAAACCAAGGATCAATGTTCTATAGGAAAAAGACTTTGAGGACAATATAATAGAGCAGTATTTAAAACCATGTTTAAGAAGAAAATAACTTATCACTCTTAATTTTAACAAGAGACACTCTAAAGTAGTGAAACTGTAATGTTTTAAATAAGACAATGATACAATTAATAAAACAGTGCATTTCAGGCTAAAAGAAATAAAGATCTTCTCTGTGCCTTCAGATGTAACTTAAGCAAATATTCATATGGGTTGTCCTAGAAGCTGGGCAGCAGAGGAAAGACAAACACCAGAATAAGAAAAAAAGAGGGACTTTCTCACTAATCTACATCCTTTTTAAAAAGATACTACTGATATACCCTGTTTCAATTCTTAGACATTAAAAAAGTTTTGAATGGAATAGTTAAAATGCCAAGGTTGACCTGGTCGTCAATTTGTTTTTTCCTACATTCTGTTACATGCCTGCTTATTTTTGACTTCTGTGCTTCTCTCATAGTCGATGCATAAGCAGTCCACATCCATGGCAACTCATTCCTTTGTATGCTTTTTTTTCTCCCGATATCTTATGAAGTCAAAAAGAAGAGCTGAAGATACTGGTGTGTTTTTTTTTGTTTGTTTGTTTGGTTTTTTTTTTGAAGAAGAAGAAGAAGAAAAATAAAAGAAAAAAAAGGTGGTAACTATGTGAGGTGATGGACATGCCAATTGGCCATTCCACAATCTCCCCCACTCTCTATACATATACATCAAAACTTCAAGCTGTTCACCCCCAGCACATAAGATAAACAACTTTCTGTAGGTAATATGGGATTGTGTTAGTTCCAGTCTGAAGATACTGGTTTTTAGAATCAGTAATTCCTTGTTAATACATTAGCTAAATCCTCCTGATACAAAAACACTAAACTTAGTTCTCACTTTAGGTGAAATTTTATCTAACATCTTTCTCATCAAGCTCCCAAAACTCTCTCCATTTAAAGTGGGAGAAATCTGTTCTTTTCAGATAACTGCTCTATCATTTAATGTTCTTCTACAAAGGCCAGTGACTAAATAAAATATTTGCTACAAATTTACACATCAAATAATTGACTTTCTTTTTTTCTTGAAATGTACTTTTAGGGGGGGTCATCATCAAAATTTCCATCCATTGCTTTAGAATTAAGAATGTAAATGAAATTACTCCTATTCGCAGTATATGTAGGTGTGATATTTGTTGATAAACAACATCTTACTCATTTTTGAGAACCTATTGGACCAGTTACCAAGTATACAGTGTTGAACAAAATATACAGTTGTCCCTACCCTCATGGAGCCTCAAGGGCTTGTTATTGGTGCTGAGTTTTCTTGAGACTCTTACATATAATTTAAATATCCTCTGATATTGAAGGAGCCCAGTAAAATTGTCACTTGATCTTAATTTATTCTATTATCTCAATCACCTTTTAATGTTAAGTTAGGGGCTTAAGCAAAATAACTCCATTATCTTCTGTTAAGTACTTTCCTAATAGTTTCATCCACTGCACTGTTGCTGCCATAGACTAATTGGAATCCAAGGACAATCTAGACATTGAACTTAAAAAGTCTTAATTAAGCCCTGGGTAAAATTATGCCAAAGTTACTATTTTAAAATCCAAAACTTGAAATGAAATTATCTTAGAGATACTACTAATATAAAGAAGGAAATATAGGTTTAATCCTTCTCCATGTCCTAATTTTTAAATAGGGTGAAACAAAGTAAGGAATGCAAAGTTTTGCATATTTTGATTGTTATATATCTAACTTTTATGTTTTCTATTCCTCTAAGTAGATATTAACTGATATTATGATGGATTGGTGAGCTTGATTTTTCAAGATTACATAAAAGATAGTAAATGTTAGTCTATGTTTAAAATAAAATATAGGTAACTTTTCAGTGCCTTGTCGGATAGTAGTGGCATTGAAAAAAGAATGTCTTATATCTACTCTAAGCACAGTTGAATATACATGTACTAAATTTTTTCCATATTCTATTTAATGATAAATCCAAGTTTCTTGCTTAATTTCAAGGTAGAAACAATTTCTTAGTGTTAATGTAAATCTGAAAGTGAAGCTTAACGAAGGTTGGTAAATAAAATGAACCAGGAATTCTAAGAGCTGAGTACAGCTTATTCCTACTTTCTCACTATTTACCTGTGTAACACACATTCTTGTCCACAAAACTTAAAACCTTGGAATCTCTTGAAAAAGGTATAATTTGAAGGTCACTATATTACAACTTGCTATGGCTGAACATTCCTTTTATGGTCCATCTTTACAGGAAATTTTGTATTTGTAAAAAGACTTCATATGACATATATCTACAGTAGAAATGCCAAAAAAATCTGTGCAGAACACTACTTAGAAGATATCATTCACAAAATAAGTACTTAAGAAATATTTCTAAAGGAATGAATGATAGTGTTTATATAATTACATATCTGAGGATCTAAATTAATGTGTCCCTATTATTTCTTTGTATCCTTTATTCCAGTAACTCTTAGTATCTTTTAACACAGAAAAATGGTTTAGGGGAAAGGATTGATTTAGATTTGATTAATGATAGAAATCAACAAACTAATAAATGGTTAGTAATAATACTTTAAAACTTAATATTGTTGGCTGCATTTCCCAACTGTTTCTTATTTCTCTCCTTTTTTAATACATGTTGATCCAGCCAATAGTAACAGTTGACAATAAATAGTGATAATCTTATATGTAGACAAAGATGATAGTCACATCTCTGGAATCATTTAAGAGAAAATGTGAATCCCAAAATATATCTATTTTGATATTTATCAATTGATATTTGAAATTTCTCCATCAGAGCTTCATAGATTTTAGTTAAAGCTTTATGCCACAATAAAATAAAAATACACTTTTTTTGAATCACATAACGTTATCATAAAGTTTAGGACCATTGTTAAGCATCATATTGAGAGGAGAATTTAATGGAAAGTGAGAGAAGTATCTTTGGAGTATATTTCTACTCAGCATTTGATTTTGTCTTTTGAGGGTTTTTTTCCCTTTCTCTAGAATTCTCTATTACTATTGAAATTCTATTTTAATAATAATTATTACCAAATTATTTTAAGCTTCACTCTTTGAAAAATAAAGATAAACTCCAATTTCACAGTTCTGTCCCATAACTAGCCCAAACAAATACTACTTTGACCATTTGACATGAGGTGTAGGGAACACATGGCCCAAAGTCGTTTTAAGAACCATAATAATTTGTAAACTTTATTTCCTAAGTATCATCTTGTGTTTGGGATAGTGGGGATTGTGAAGACTATGTATACTTAATTTACAGTATCGATTTGGGAGTCATCATTTTTGGTCAAAAGCTAGATTCAGAAGGCAATGCTTTTGCTAAAATTAGGCTTTTTTCTTGAAATGTATTTAAACAAAACCCAGGTATCTACTCTGCGTCAGTTTACATAGGCTCTAAGTTTACCAGTATTTCAGTACTGATGAAAATTCTCAAGTCTCATGACAGTTACAAGATAATGGAGAGCCAGGCGCGGTGGCTCACACCTGTAATCCTAGCACTCTGGGAGGCCAAGGCAGGCGGATCACTCAAGGTCAGGAGTTCGAAAACAGCCTGAGCAAGAGCGAGACCCCGTCTCTACTATAAATAGAAAGAAATTAATTAGCCAACTAAAAATATATATAAAAAAAAATTAGCCGGGCATGGTGGCACATGCCTGTAGTCCCAGCTACTTGGGAGGCTGAGGCAGAAGGATCACTTGAGCCCAGGAGTTTGAGGTTGCTGTGAGCTAGGCTGACGCCACGGCACTGTAGCCCGGGCAACAGAGTGAGACTCTGTCTCAAAAAAAAAAAGAAAAAAAGGTGATCATATACACATATGAAGTATCTTTTTAAAAACGTGCAATTTCAATCTTATTATAGAAGAATCATGAATCAAACAAAATCTAAGTGAGGATTCTAAGTTGAAAAATCCTCAGAGAGAGGGAGTAAGTGCCTCTCAGTTCCCTTCTAACTCTGAAATTCTCAGAGGTGCTGGATTCCGGAACTTTGGACTTGCACTTGCATTCTGAGCTCGGTCATGACAGCCATATTACTTGCCTACTTGCCAGAAAGGCTTTTCACTTAACAAAACTGCTCAGTGGCCGGGCTTGGTGGCTTGCACCTGTAATCCAAGCACTATGGAAGGCTGAGGCGGGAGGATCACTTGAGCTCAGGGGTTGGAGACCAGCCTGAGCAAGAGCAAGACCCTGTCTCTACTAAAAACACAAAAATTAGCAGGGCATGGTGGCGCATGCCTGTAGTCCCAGCTACTTGGGAGGCTGAGGCAGGAGGATCACCTGAGCCCAGGAGTGTGAGGTTGCTGTGAACTATGCTGACGCCACAGCACTCTAGCCTAGGCAACAGAGTGAGACTGTCTCAAAACAACAACAACAAAACTGCTCAGTTTGCATTTAAATATAAGGCAAAGTGTCTTACTTAAAGCTTTGAACCACAGAATGAGAGGGCCAAAGAAGCCAGCACTTTCATTCCTTCATACTTTTCCCTGGTCCTGCTTCATTAGTGTTCATTCAACCTCTGCATATCTGTGAGGAAAGAAAACACAGGGCTGGGAATCAGAAACTCAGAGGTGAGTTCTGGTCCAAGCTCTGCAACTGGGTATCACTATCATTTTTTTTGTTAGCACAATTTCCTTCAAGTCCCCTTCTCTATCTACTTCACAAGGATATATGAGCTAAAGCAGGTGAAACATTTGGAAGAGATAAATCCTTCTAACACATGTAAGAAGGATTTATTATCTCTGACCTCCCCTTCCTCTACAGCTACAAATAAGGCATTGTGTTGACAGCAGTCTGGGCCCTAGGGAGATGACTGTGGTGACAGCTCTCAGACTGAATGGGTATGTTTGACTGCCTTCCAAAGTCAAATATGAATAATCGGGGATTTTCTGCTGCTTGGGATCATATTTACTTTTGTTCCTGCCACTGATAAAAAACCAGAGTTGACTATATTTAGCCCTATGTTTTCTTTCCCTGAGTCAGATGGGAACTGTTTCTTCCCATCCTACCCTTATTCCCATGTTGAGAGTTTCCCAAAGGCAAAGACCATTTCCCTTTTTGGCCATGGAGCTCTCTGATGGTAAGAACTAGTCCTTCCCTCACCACCCACCACACCCAACCTGAACAGGAAATCTCTAAGAATAGGAGCTATGTCTTTGGTTGGTTGTCTCAGGACACAGGTGAGATTACTCAGTCACAGGAATGAGACCAAGGAACTGAAACATTCAGTCAAAGATAAAAACAGGTTAAAATGTGGCAGTTACTTTTTTTTTTTTTTAACATCCAGAATACACACTGGAGTTGCAGTTACCTTCTAACAACTGATTTCCTCGGGTGGATAAGTGTATCAGACAATGGGACCTTCCTGGTGGTAAAGAATTTAGAGGCCTCAGGGGCAGACAGATCCAGGTTGTGTACTGATTTGCCACTTACTAGTTATGTGACCGCGATTTACCAACCTCTCTGTGCCACATTCTTTCATCTGTGAAAAAGGTTACCTGTATTCTAGGCTTGTTAAGAGGATTAAATGAGATAATGTACGAAAAGCCTTACCACAGAGCCTTGCATATAAGAGCTCACTAAAGAGCCACTGTGGAGGGCTCTCGTAGGAAATGAAAGGGACATGTGTGCGGAAGAGCTTGGAGGAGACCACTACCTGGAGGCCAAGATGCAGCGAACCCTGCCTACCGAATAGTCAGTCTGATCTCCTGGCTCAGGGTCAGTGCTCCGCACACCACAGTCCGCCGCCTCTCACGAGGCCTTGAACTGCCAACGATTGGGGGTGCTGCCCAGACTCCCGAGTGAGGAAGGCGGCCAGGAGCCAACCCGACTTCTTGCAGAAAAGCCCCCTCCAAGAAAGTCCGGGACATTCGGGCTCCCGGCAGGTCGCACCTGCGGGCGTCAGGCGCTCGCACTCACCCGGGAAAGGTAACGGTCCTTAACGGCAGCCAATAACGGCTCACCAGCGACCCAGGCAATAGCAAGGGCAGGCCGAAGTCAAACCTTGGATTTTGGAGCCTCCACGCCTGAAATCCTGAACTAGCATAGAACTACAACTCCCAGCACGCCACGCGGCCGCCCGCGTCGGTGGGGGTCTCGGTCCCACCAACCTTGCGGCCCTTCTTTCCTCAAAGCGTGGCCGAACAACTAAGCTTCCGGGTATTGCTGCTCCCCACCATAGCGACGCCAGGACACCCTCCCCTCATGATTTCTGGGTATTGTAGTCCATCTTGTTTCGGTTTCCCGGGAAAGAACTGCTCTTGGTGGCAGCTCACGGCGCCATAAAAACTACAAAGCCCAGAAAACAGCGCAAGTCCCCCTCGTCCAATAGGAACCTCCCATGTAGCGGGGCGCGGAGCCCGGCTCTAGCAACTCAAGATGGCGGATGAGAGTGAGACAGCAGTGAAGCCGCCGGCACCTCCGCTGCCGCAGATGATGGAAGGGAACGGAAACGGCCATGAGCACTGCAGCGATTGCGAGAACGAGGAAGACAACAGCTACAACCGGGGGTAACGAGATCCTCGGAGTCCAATTTGCTTTCAGTCTCTCACTACCTGGGTTTCTGGGGTGCGGGGAAGTCACCGGGAGCTTAGTCTAACCCCACCCCCACATTCTTATTGGCTAAGGCATTGAGATCCTGCCTGGTGATTGGTCATTGCCTTTGTCATTTACCAGGGGCGGGTGCTCAGTATATTAGGGGCTGGAGACATTTAGTACTTTTATTATATAAAAGTTTTTCTGTGTAATGTTCCACTCGTGTGCTTCAGGCACGTCCGGAGAAAAGAGCATGTTAGACGATGGTTTCGATTGCACAACACAGGGCAATATAGTAACAGTACAGTTCACAGGGAACGTTACTCACAGAGGTGTGTGAACAACGTGACTAGCAATAAACGAATGATACAGTTCGCTACAGTTCACCCTCAACGAGGAAATTCATCAGGCTGTGCAAACTATATATATAATTATGTTGTAAAGTATCACTACGAGAGAATACCAAAATATAAACTCACCTTATAAACCCTATGTAATTAACTATATGATAATGTTTTGATTTATACGGTGTCCGTTGCTCCAAGTCAGTAAGTTTCCTGAACAATATGTAATTGGGTCTCCTAGCATCATTGTCCTGTTAACTTTGCGAAGTTGCCTCAAGCTTCAAGAACTTGAGCGATGTTGCATCTTGGACAGTATTTTGAATCTGTGGGTTCAATACTGCATATCCTGTACTTTACAGTCTTGCCTTTAGTAACTATTTATTCCTAGAGATGAAGAGATGCACCGGGCATTTGAGTGTTGAGTTCTCTTTTCAAATCAGTTTTTACTTCCGTGAGCCACAGCCTACCATTCGTCTGGCCCCGGTACTCACTCTCTCTCTCCCTATCTGTATTTGTGTATATATTTTTAAACTGAGTGAGAGACTTTTGGGTATATAACCCTTGCTGAGTCTGTGGTAGTCTGATTTTCATAGCTACCTTGTCATTTGCAGTATTGGAGGTAGCCTCTGAGATAAAAGTAGAAGGTTGAGGTCTTTGGATAAACTTTTTTTTTTTTTTTTAATTCTGCTACCTTGTAGAGATGGGAGGGCAAGGGATTATAGTCATGTACAGCATAACAACATTTGGGTCAACAACAGACTGCATATATAATGGTGGTTCCATAAGATTATAATACCATATTTTTACTGTATCTTTTCTGTGCTATGGTAAGTGACAAATACTTACCATTTTGTTACAGTTACCTACAGTATTCAGTGCAGTCATGTGCTGGGCAGGTTTGTAGCCTAGGAGCAATAGGCTATACCATGTAGCCTAGGCATGTACCATCTAGGTTTGTATAAATACATTATAATGTTTGAACTACAACAAAATCACCTAATGAGCATTTCTCAGAATGTATCCCTGTTGTTAAGCTAAGCATAACTATATTTAAGTGGTTTATAATCTGCTTATGATGAATCCTAGGTTAAAAGATCTAGCTTTTTTGTTCTTCAGCCAGCATTAAAAATCACAAGAAGAATGTAGGGGAAAAGGAAGCCTGCCAAATTTGGTTCTTATAAGACTGTTCTGTTGCTATAACTCACAACACATCTAATGTAATAAAAATACTGCTTTGAAGTTTGATATTCCTAAAAATGGAAGAGCTAAAAAAGAGGAAGTAGAAACAGGAAGAGGGGAAAGTGCAGCCTTCCGGAGTAGAGATGCCCATCATAAATGAGAGTTGTTGAATGTGAAAGTCATTTCAGAAGTGAAAGTGTGGCTTTTTCTTTGCTCTTTATGTAGTTGCTTTTATTTTTCTCTGCTTAACTCCTGTTCTGACCAGTGTCCATAGCTCTATAATTGATTTTGTTCCCTATAATCTATGAATCATTTTGCAAAATGTTTGCCAGAAAGTTCTGTTTTATTTGTAGTACAGCTAAGTGATAAAGTAAAAATCTTTTGAAGTGTTTTTTGTTGTTCCTGTACGTGGTTACTGTCTGGTGAAAAAATTACGTTTGTTAGCATACCCAATCTGGAGATATGTGAAAATGAGCTTGGAGGTGGCAAGTGAAAAACAGAGGGCCTAGTCTAGAGGAGAGAATCTAATTCTGGCACTTGAAATCTGGGGTGGAGTCAACATTTTTCCACTCACTTTCAGAGAAAACAGTTTTGGAAAGAAGCAGTGGTTTTGGGAAAAAGCTGCACTGGCATGGTGGCGAAAGCATGGATTTTGGAGTCATTTAAATCTGGTTTTAAAGCCTGGTTCTGACACTTAATAGTCCTGTGACCTTGGGAAAGGTACTTAACCTAGAGTTGTCTTAGGGATTAAATGAGATAACATCTGGAATGCAGCCCTCCTCCCTCTTCTTTCTTCACACCTTCCTAACCTCCCAGCTTGCCCTTCTGCTCTTATCACAGACTGTATTTTTTGTATCTTTCATCAAAAAATAGTTAAATAACATATTTGATAATTTTGCTTAATGTGTCCAATCCCTGCCTCACCTGACTGTAAGGTGCATGAGAACAGGATTGTGTCTTGAAGATGCCTGGTGCTTAGTGGGCATTAATGAGTATTTGCTGTATGAATGAATGGCAAACGATAAAGTGCCTGGCCAGTGTTAGTGGAGTTTCTTTTCCCCTGTCTGAGTGGAAGGATGTCAGATTTTTCTTACATACACATTTTTTTCCTCCAAATAAATCTCATTGTAAGCCTTATTACAATTTTTGCGAAATAACCTACAGAAATCAAAGAACCTCCAATTTGTTGTGGAAGCTTTCCACTGGTTTTTGCTTGTTGAATCTTTCCTAAAGTGGCAGGTAATAAAATAAAATAAAATGTTTTCAAAAGTCATATGCAAACTGACAGGGAATTTCTCCTTTCAACACTAGAGATTCTGAAGTACTATTCAAGGCCATGTGTGCTGACTCATGCCTGTAATCCCAGTACTTTGGAAGGCCAAGGCTGGAGGATTGCCTGAGCTTAGGAGTTCAAGACCAGCCTGGGCAACATAGGGAGACCCTGTCTCTACAAAAAAATTAAAAAATGAAGGCTGGCGCAGTGGCTCACGCCTGTAATCCTAGCACTCTGGGAGGCCGAGGCAGGTGGATTGCTCAAGGTCAGGAGTTCGAAACCAGCCTGAGCAAGAG
Source organism: Lepilemur ruficaudatus (assembly GCA_963574885.1). Classification (NCBI taxonomy): domain Eukaryota; kingdom Metazoa; phylum Chordata; class Mammalia; order Primates; family Lepilemuridae; genus Lepilemur; species Lepilemur ruficaudatus. The sequence goes on from CAUYRT010065688.1 coordinate 102,257, forward strand.
CGAGACCCTGTCTCTACTACAAATAGAAAGAAATTAATTGGCCAACTAAAAATATATACAAAAAATTAGCCGGGCCTGGTGGCATGTGCCTGTAGTCCCAGCTACTCGGGAGGCTGAGGCAGAAGGATTGCTTGAGCCCAGGAGTTTGAGGTTGCTGTGAGCTAGGCTGATGCTACAGCACTCACTCTAGCCTAGGCAACAAGGTGAGACTCTGTCTCAAAAAAAAAAAAAAAAAAAGGAGCTGGGCGCTATGGTGCCTGTAGTCCTAGCTACTTAGAAGGCTCAGGTGGAAGGATTGCTTGAGCCCAGGGGGTTGAGGTTGCAGTGAGCTATGATGGTGCCACTGTTCTCTAGCCTGAGTGACAGAGTGAGACTGTCTCTAAAATAAATAAATTTTTAAAAAAGTAAATAAAGTACAATATGCAACAAAGGTTAATGGTTAAACTAATCTTTATTCTCTTCGGCCTTTCTTTCAGGAACTAAAGTTCATAGTGCTTTAAACTAATGAAATGAGTTGCATTCATGCCCTGGATTAATAGGAAATGCAGTTATGCTAGTTTCTTATGTGTCTTTGTGTGGAGTTTAGTTCTTGACTTTTCTAGGCATGTGTTTCCTCAATAAAATAAGTGTAAACATTTGGTGAATATAAAACTTCATGTATACATATAAATATACACATATATGTGTATGTATCTGTCTACAGTTTTTCTCTTATTTTTTTTAAATGTGCTTAATTTCCTCCAGTTACTTGCCTAACATAAATTACCTTGAGCAATAGGAGAGTCAGACTAACTAAGGTAATCTTTATTCTGTATTCCTCTGCAGTTGATGACTCATCTACACAGTTTAATTTGCTTGGTTTTTTTGTTTGTTTGTTTTTTTGAATAAAAGGCTTTCCAAGAAATAATTGCTAAAGAATAAATCTCATCAACTGGCAGTGGATTTTAATTTGGGGATAGCAAATAAGTAAAGTTTATCTGGGTGTTTTGGAACAAGAAAGAATTTTTAGATTGTTGTGTTCCTAGGATTCTTTTGGAATTTATAGTATCATCAGTATCCTTGACATGCTGGTAAGCCCTGGGTAAAGAGCCCTTTGGTAGGGGATGTCTGTTCCCCATCCTGCTCTCTCACTCCATGGGACAGAGTAACATGAATCCTTATGAGTTTTTCTCACTTCCTGATCATGAGATATTATCCCTTATGAAAAAACTTAAAGAAAGTCTTTTTGAAAGTAAATCCCATAAAACTGTCCTTGCTTGTCTTTGTTTTCTTCTTCAGATTCTCCAAGAGTCATTCTTTCCTTATTTATTTGATGGCTTATAGCTGCATCTAGCTCTTGGAAAGAAATCTTTTCAGTCCCTTTTTCTTAATTCCTCCCTTCAGCTTTTGGTTCTTCAAAACTAGATGAAAGCAAAAATGAAAAGAAAGACCTCATCACTGATATCAAATAAGTGTTCTAATTTTGTTTCCCAATTAAGTGGCAATTAAAAAGAAACTAATCAAGAGCTGCTTCAAAGAGAAGAGACTGGAAAGCAGAAGAAATGAAAAATAAATGAGAGCCTATTTCAGGGAGATTGCTGCTCATGGCAAAGCAGTTTTGCTGATTTTTCACATTGTTCAACTAATGTGCTCACTCTAAAATTCCTCAGCTGTACTAAGTTGGCAGTTAACCCTTTCCCTTTGGAGCCTGTAGAATTATAAACTATAGATGTAGTAACTTTAGGAGGATGCTTCTTTAGCTTTTTCTCTTTGACTTTTAAAAAATATTTTCTATTTATTGTAGAGCGTTAGATCTAATCTCTTTGACTTTTTACCTGAAATCTCTATCCTTTAAGCCTGTCTTCTAATTCCTCAAAGAAGGTGCCTTTATGATTGTTGCACTTAGGACATACAAAATGGTGTTCTCTATTGAAAGCACCAAAAACACTGAACCAGAATTCTTTGACAGGGTCAGTACTTGCTTCAAAAATTTTCTAGTGCTGCTCACTGGGAGGCAACTGAGGATTTCTTACTGTTAAGTGTTCAATAAATGTTATTTGTTACTATTATTACTTTGTAGTGCTGCGGTCCCCAATACCCAGGCTGTGGCCCGGTACCAGTCCCAGGCCTGTTACGAAAACAGGATTGAGCATCACCACCCAACCTCTACCTCCCAAAATTGGCTGGGGACTCCTGATGTAGTGGGTATTGTGCTAAGCCCTTTGCATAGATCGTATCATCCATTATTTCACTTACAAAGACTGGTTTCATTTTTGTAGCGAAGCTTGAGAGTTGCCTCCCGCCTCTCCCTTTGACATCTCAGAGGATCCATACTGAACTTGCTGGATTTCTTTTCCCTGCTGAGTTGACTTCTGCATCCTGAATCTGCAGCAGTGTGAGTCCTGTCTTTGGATCCATTTAGCAACCCATGGACCTTCCCAAACTCAGGAGCCAGTTGGTAATGGAGGTGGCTGGTCCCTTTAAACTCTCCTTGATAGACTCTCTTTTTCAAAGGTCATTCCAGTGGGTGAAATTGCTGCCAGCGTTGAATCATTGTTCAGAACATTACTGATAATGGTCTCTGAACAGCATTTGATATGACCTTGGAGTTGCCAGGTCACAGTCTATCTCACCAGACAAACTCAGAGGATGTGGATGGAATTTGCATGTTTATCTCATTTCCATTTTAAGCAGTTTAGTATATCAGAGCTTTTGTGCCCTCTAAAAACAGTTATTCTCCATGGCAGGAATTGGCTTGTTTACCTCAAAACTCCGGGTAACTATCCGAGGGAGGGCAGAGGGTGGCAGTAAAAGCAATCTTTTGTAATCCCTTCCCATAACCTGCTGTTCTTTTCACAGGCCTCCTAGGGTACCATGGTGGCAATACTAAAGTGTTTTTATATTTCCCATAATTTAGGATTCTCAAGCAGTTTTTTATATAAATATCTAACTGGTAGGAATGTGCAGAGTTTGGGGTATTGTGGTAAGTGATCCTACAGCCACGGAAGTGCAGAGAATAGCCAGCTGATACTGCTTTGCGCCATGTGTTTTCCTCCTGGGCATTCTTGCCACTTCAGTCACCTTCCTTTGGGCTTTCTGAGTACTAATAGGATTACTAGTGAACATACCATACTTCAAGAATAAATTGATTTGCAAAGGATTTCCTGATGTCTAAAAGTAGATTCAAGAGGATATTAGAGGTTAGGATTTATTTTAATAAGTTTCTCTGGAAAATTTGAATTTTAGCCCGAAGAATTCACTTCTATTTTTTGGAGGTAGAAAACAAGTGACCAAAAGTTGTGAATTTTATTTCCTGAGCTTTTTTCTTCTGATATCATAAAACTGTTGTCTCTGTTTAAGATATTGAAACCATTTGAAATAGTTACAGTGGAGCTGTTTTGTTTTGGTTTATTTATTGAGATAAATAAACCAAACAAACTTATTCATTTAGATTAATTTAAATAAATTAATATTTATTAATTAGAGATGGGGTCTTGCTGTGTTGCCTGGGCTGATGTGCAGTGGCTGTTCACAGGCAGGATCTCGCGCTTCAGCCTTGAACTCCTGGGTTCAAGCAATCCTCCAGCCTCAGCCTCCCCAGTAGCTGTGACCGCAGGTATGTGCCACCATGCCCCCCCAGCTGGAGCTTTTTTGTTTTAACTCTTAAAGGAATGGGACAGATCCTAAGGAGTGAGAAGACCACGAATAACAAAGTTGATAATTTTAAAATCTTCATCAGTGGCTCAGAAGAGCGCAGCATTTCCACCGCTTTCATAGAATATTAACACAGCTGTCCTGTGGAAATGGTACTAAAGATGTTTTGCTGACCCTCTTTTGGGCTCTAGCTTTTGAGGGTTTTATTTTAGGCTATTATGCCTGGAAAGCGTCAGTCAAGCATATATTTGTTGAACCCCCAACTGTGTGCTCAGCACAACTGGAGGTGCTGTGGGAAACAGCTGCATAAGATATGGTCCTTATGCTTAGGAATATTTTAATGTCATTGGGATGCCAAGAAAACAACACATTATATATAAAGTATTAAACTGTTTAGGAGATCATAATTGTAAAACAAACATTATAGAGGTAGAATAGTCAGTGGAGGCTTTCTGGATAAAACATGGGTCACTTTCCTTGTTACTTCTAATACTTGCTCCTCTCAAATGCTAAAAGTTTGTTCTAGAGCGCAGTGTGATGAAACAATTAATATTCTCTTGGTTTTGGAGGATTCTCAGGTAAATTCTTATAGGGAATGAGACTTTAGCATTTGGGGAGAGATGGCCCCACGTCTTTAGGGATTAGAGGCTTGGCGCTGGGTACTAGTTTGTTAGTTGATGACCAGTTTGCCTCGCCTCTCTGGGCCTTGGTTTCCTCATCTGTAAACAACAGGTTAAGCCAGATGATCCTGGGATTCCTTCCAGCACTGGAGGCTTAGCTTCCACTCCCCGTGATGAAAGCGTTCTGTGGGTTTTGTTATCCAGTAAGATTGAGAAGAGACCACTTTATAGACTCTCCCTGCTCATGTTGTCTGGAAGTTTTCTGCTCCTGCTGTTCCTCTGTCAGCTTGCCCTTACCTCCCACCCGCTCACACACCCGGCGCTGCATTCTATTTCTGGAAGTAAGTGCTGGGGTTCATTTTCCATCTCCTCCCCCAGCCCTGATTTTATACAAGAGCATCCACAGGATTTCTTATATGTTTGAACTTGGGATATTTTGGCCTTCATTAAAAGACGATATTTCTTGGCTGGGCATGGTGGCTCATGCCTGTGATCCTAGCACTCCAGGAGGCTGAGGTGGGAGGATCGCTTGAGGTCAGGAGTTGGAGACCAGCCTGAGCAAGAGCAAGACCCCGTCTCTACTAAAAACAGAAAAATTAGCCAGGGCATTGTATTGCAAGCCTGTAGTCCCAGCTACTCAGGAGGCTGAGGCAGGAGGATCCCTTGAGCCCAGGAGTTGGAGGTTGCAGTGAGCTATGATGACACCATTGCACTCTACCCAGGTTGACAGAGCAAGACTCTGTCTCAAAAAGAAAAAAGATGACATTTCTTGATGACTTTTCTTCCTTGTTCCTGGATCTGTCATTCTGCTAATTCTGTGGTTCCCAATCCTCAGGTCCATGGCCTGTTAGGGACCGGGCCGCAGAGCTCCACTGCGCTGCCCTCACCCCTGTTTCCAATGGCCCCTGTCCATGGAAACATTGTCCTCCATAAAACTGGTCCCTGGTGCCAAAAAGCTTGAGGACCATTGTGCTAATTCACCCTGTATTTGCTAGGCTGGCCATTAATGCGTTAATCAACTTACTTTAGAATGTAAGTTTCTACATTTTTAGGTGAACTGCCATCTCCCTTTCCAGAGCAGGTATCCTCCTCACGCCCGAAGGCAAATTTCACCTAAAGTCTCTGCTGCTTATTTTGGAACCAAATGAAACAAGTTGGACTTTGATTTGCTATATTCTAAGGTTTTGGTTCTGGCCAATCTGTTTCAAGTTTATTATGGTGACTAGCAGCTTAGATCTCTGAGAGATTTTTGTTTCAATTTGCTGAATCCCATCGTGCCCTGGACTACCTGTGGGTGTGGACTTCAGATCCCTTTAAAAACGATGCTGAATTTTTAGAGAAGGAATACTTTGCCTTCTGTGAGTTCCTCTAGTTTGGTTCTCCCTGAATCCAAATTGAAGCCATTCTTCTGTGAAATGGCATTAACTTCCATGGATGCTTCTTGAAGTCCTATTGTCAAGGCCTCTGAGCTTGGTTTCTTATGAATAACTAAAATCGTTATAATTACCTTGAAAGCTAACCCTAGTGGTCTCCTCAGAAGTCTGTTCCCTGAGTTAGTCATCTTCCTGTTTGGAAGTGTTAACCATGGTGAACTCATAATGTTTTCTCGTGGATGGTAGGTAACTCAATGAAAATGACTCATTTAAAAAAAAAAACAAAAAACGTACTCTTTGTTCTTCTGCTGTCTGTATGCTTGATGTACAAGTTGAAACAGGATTGTTGCTCAGTAGCTGCATGTACAAATTCAAGCCGATATAAGGAAAATGAAAATTAGCTCTCAGGTTTTATTTTTATTTTTTTAATATTCATGCTAATCTTCTCTGTATCTTTCCAATTTTAGTATATGTGCTGCTGAAGCGAGCACTAGCTCTCAGGGTTTTAGTTTGGGTTTTGGAGTTTGCCAGGCACTTGTATTGCTAATACATTGAACAGAGTTCAGCCTAAGATCCGTCCACAAAAATGGGGTCCCTGAGGTTATGGCTGCACAGAAGCATCTCCACTGAAGAGCAACAGCAAAGGCAGGAAGATAGTTTTTATAGTGATTTTGCACACTTGTAAAGACTTCTAAAGTTGGAAGAAGTAATTTCTTCTGACTAATGCAACCTCTGTGGAAAGCGATATGGAGATACCTCAAAGCGATACAAGTAGATCTACCATTTGATCCAGCTATCCCATTACTGGGCATCTACCCAAGAGAACAAAAGAAATTCTGTAAAAAAGACACCTGCATTTGAATGTTTATAGCAGCACAATTCACAATTGCAAAGATGTGGAAACAACCCAAGTGCCCATCAATACATGAGTGGATTAATAAAATGTGGTATACGTATACCATGGAGTTCTACTCAGCCACAAAAAACAATGGTGATACAGCACCTCTTATATTATCTTGGATAGAGCTGGAACCCATTCTACTAAGTGAAGTATCCCAAGAATGGATAAACAAGCACCACATGTACTCACCGTCAAATTGGTATTAACTGATCAACATTTAAGTGCACATATAGTAAATAACATTCATCGGATGTTGGGCAGATGGGAGTGGGGAAGAAGGGATGGGTGTATTCACAACTAATGGGTGCAGTGTGCACCCTCTGGGGGATGGACACACTTGAAGGTCTGACTTGGGTGGGACAAGGGCAATATAGATAACCTAAACATTTGTACCCCCATAATATGCTAAAAGGAAAAAATTTCTTCTGTTTTCCTCCTATGAAATTGTGTTTTGTAAGTACCAAGTTGGTTAATATACAGCAGTTCTTCACCTTGACGTTTTTGATTCTTTCTTCCATAGGATTATAAAAATGATTCTTATGGTAATTCATATATAGGGACCAGATAATTCATTCCATAAGCTGATATGGATAAGGACTTATAAATTGTATCCAACAGTGGGACACTGCTTTGTCTTCTAACATCAACCAGTTTTTTTGGATTTTTTGCTTGTTTTTTTTTTCCTGAGTCTCGCTCTGTCACCCAGGCTAGAGTGCAGGGGTGTTCTCATAGCTCATTGCAACCTCAGACTCCTGCGCTCAAGCAATCCTCCTGCCTCAGTCTCCCAGAGTAGGTGGGACTACAGACACGCTACCACGCCCTGCTAATTTTTTCTATTTTTTGTAGAGAAAGGGTCTTGCTCCTGCTCAGGCTGGTCTTGAATTCCTGACCTCAAGTGATCCTCCTGTCTCAGCCTCCTAGAGTCCTGGGATTAGAAGCGTGAGCCACTGTGCCTGCCCATCGACCAGTTTTTAAATCCTGTAATGCTGTACATAATCCTGAGACTGTAGTGAGAATATCTGGAACAAGAAAACCACAGAGTTTTCAGGCTGCAAGTGCCCTGTATGTGATACCAAAATTGAGTTAGTAAGAGGAAAAAGTTAACTTCAGGCCATAGATGACTTCATGGTTCCTGTTCTCTGCCATGGTGTTGGCGGTTTTACTGAGTATCTGGTTTTAAGGAGTTCACCGTGTTTCCCTTCTGAATGTTCTCAGTCTTTCCCCCATGTTATGCCTTCGCTGTCTCATTAATATCATAGGTAGTAGGTGCACTTGCATGCAGACATCGTGACCTTGTGCTTGGACTAAAGGAACTGCCAGCCTTTCCTGGATCTCCCTGGTTGCACAGTCTTTCTGCATCAGAGGCCACTGAGAGGCCTGGTGGACTGGGGGCCGTGGGAGGTAAAGGTGGATGGCCTAGGGAAATGTTGGGCTTGATACCTTCCAAATTAAGAATCTGCTGTCACTGTAAGCTTTTAAGCATGGGAGGGACACATGGAAAGCTGTTTTCACAGAGGTAAATCTCACAGACATACAGAGTTTAGGATGATGTAAAAAGATAGTGAAGACAGGGAGACGTAGTAAATTCTGGAGGTAACTTTAGTCCAAGGATAAGGTCATGAAGTCCAACACGAGTGTGCCTGTGAGAAATAGGAAGAGGTAAATCAGAAGACATTCTATAAAGGAAATGGCAGCACATAGTACCACTTACTAGGAGATGATAGTAATATTCATGATAACCCCAAAGTGTTTTGAGACCCTGAAGTCTTTCTGAATTATAAATTGTATTTACCATAATGTTAATAGAAAATGTATTTTATATATTTTTTAATTTTTTAAAAACTGGCTATCTAGAATATACAGTTAAAATCATGCCCTGTGCTTAGCTAATCCTGCAGATTAGACTTCACTGTACTCTCAGGTTGGACACCTAATTTATTATTATTATTTTTTGTAGTAGCCTTATCATGGCATGGACTCCTATTTTTGACTTTTCATGTGGCGATTTTCACCACATCTATTGGGCGGTGTTTTCACCACATGTATTGGGTGTGTCACGTAGAGGGAAAGCAGCATGAGGAAGTCGCCTTTACCACGTTCACATGCACTCAATCGCTCCATAGCAGGAGTAGCTGGGTGTTACTGTTAGTTTTGTTTTGTTTTTTTATTTTCCCAAGATTGCTAGTGCTGGACAATGGTTGTCCTCAATCCTGCAGGCCTGATTTAGGCATTTCTCAGTGTTGACTATTTTGAACAGATCGCAGCAGTAGTGTTTTGTTGGTTTTTTTTTTTTTTTTTTTTTTTAGTCAGAGTCTCACTACGTTGCTCAGGCTGGTCTTGAACTATTAGGCTCATGCAGTCCTCCTGCCCCAGCCTCCCAAGTAGCTGGGACTAGACCACCGCACGGGGCTCCACAGCAGTGTTACATTGTGTTTTTCCTCATTCCTTTCCCCTTCGCCATACTGTCTTGTGCTTTAGATCCAGCTGGGGAAACTCATACAGCCTCATGCATTTGGGAGTTGGAGAGGGAAGAACTAAACACTCCAAAAGGACCGCTACTGCCTTTTGGCTATCATCCTTTTAAATTCAGAGCTCCGAAGAAGTGTTGGTGGTGTGAATGCCCTGTTAACAATTATTTGCCTTTGGCACCATCACCCTGACAAGCTATAGAAAATAAGTACATAAAAGACAGGCAAGAATGGAAAAGCTCCTTTCAAACAAATAGGACATTCCTTGCCCAGAGCTCCCTCCCTGAAAGTGGAGGAGGTAGGAGTAGGGAGGAGAGCTCGTGTCCTCCAAGTGCCCCCTCTGGGACCTGGGTTCTCCAGGCTGCTTCTGAAGCCAGCAGGGTTGATTCAGGAAGGTCTGGCTCCACAGAAAGCTCTTTGTCAGTGTAGCTCAAATCAGATGATTTTTTTTTAAAAACCCTGCGTCAGTATTTACTTTGTCTTACAGTGGTTTGAGTCCAGCCAATGACACTGGAGCCAAAAAGAAGAAAAAGAAACAAAAAAAGAAGAAAGAAAAAGGCAGTGAGACAGATTCAACTCAGGATCAGCCTGTGAAGGTAACAAGGAGGCTCTGTTTTCTTGTAACCAAGAGTCACTTTTTCAGATGAGGGAGTTTGGCGGTAAATGTATGGGAACCACTTAGATTGACATTCTCTACTGGTATTCAAGATGGAAGAGTTGAATCCCAGTGCTGTACTCTGCTGTCCTAGACTTAGGTGATGAAACTGCTCTCAGTACCTTAAAAGACACAGTAGGTTAGACACTGACTCCCAAGCATGGTGCCCATCAGAATGGACAGGTGCATATTGCACGTGCTGCTGTGCCAGGTGCCCTGGAATAGTCACATGTGATGGCTCCTGGTGCCTAGAGCAGTGGTTCTCAGCCTTTTCTATCTTAAGTCCCCACCACTGTGAGAATAAAAGACTTCTGCTGCTTTTTTAAGATTTGCTTTCCAGGTGCCACAGATTTATTTATCATTCATCAACACCCTTTTTTTGGGTACAGTCCTTCAAATTGCTATGAATTGGCCAAAGTGCTTATAGTTATTATCACATTTCTCCATTTGAGTTTTCTTTTTCTTTTTTTTTTTGGTTGTTGAGACAGAGTCTTACTCTGTTACCCTGGGTAGAGTGCAATGACGTCATCATAGCACACTGCAGCCTTAAACTCCTGGGCTCCAGCAGTCCTCTTGCCTCGGCCTCCCTAGTAGCAGGGACTATAGGTGTGTGCCACAATGCCTGGCTGATTTTTCTATTTTTAGTAGAGGTGGGTTCTCACTCTTGCTCAGGCTGGTCTTGAACTCCTGAGCTCCAGCAATTCTCCCACCTCAGATTATAGAGTGCCAGGATTATAGGCGTGAGCCACCCGTGCCGGGCCACAAGGCCTCTGCTTCTTGTTTTTTTTGGGACAGAGTCTCACTCTGCTGCCCGGGCTAGAGTGAGTGCCGTGGCGTCAGCCTAGCTCACAGCAACCTCAAACTCCTGGGCTCAAGCAATCTTCCTGCCTCAGCCTCCCAAGTAGCTGGGACTACAGGCACGCGCCACCATGCCCGGCTAATTTTTTCTATATATTTTTAGTTGTCCAATTAATTTCTTTCTATTTATAGTGGAGACGGGGTCTCTCTCTTGCTCAG